>JAQFYC010004841.1:0-15921 GCA_034694165.1 Tomocerus mixtus | reverse complement strand
ATGAATATAATATAACTGCATTGTCGCCCGGGCGAGTAGTCGCCGGGCGAATTGTCGCCCGGGCGAGTAGTCGCCGGGCGAATTGTCGCCGGGCGAGTTGTCGCCGGGCGAATTGTCGCATCGGGCGAATTGTCGCCCGGGCGAATTGTCGTGGAATCAACAAAACTCTGTCGGTTTTGCAAATTGACCTTTCTTTTCACGGTATTTGTATTATACTTTCTCCACGCCATCACTATTAAAGTGAAAGTTTCGACTTACCTACATTCTTTTTCCTTGGTATCAAAATTCGCAAAATAATATAATTATTATGGTAAGCTAGTAGACAAGAAATATTTTTGTGTAAATTATTATATTTTTAGTTGAACATTGAATAGAATATTTGCATTGTGTATGTATGTATGTATAAAAGTTATGAATTATAATCAAAATTATATTCGGTTATTTTAGGCTGTTACACTGAGGACTGATGTCGGTGATTTCAAAATAGAATTGCAATGCGAATTATGTCCGAAAACTTGTGAGAACTTCCTAGCTCTATGTGCAAGCGGCTATTACGATAATTGCATTTTTCACCGAAACATGAAAGGATTTATGGTACAAACTGGAGACCCCAACGGTACGGGAAAAGGAGGGAACTCGATCTGGGGTAGAAAATTTGCTGATGAATTTAAAGATGAATTAAGGGTATGATATATTATTGTAAACTTTGTTTTTATATGAAATTCTTATTCATAAGGTCGCCATAATTGTATTGTATGTTTTTATCCGTTTTTACGTATTTTAAACTTTCTTTCACATTTATGCCAACTATAATTTTTAAATTACAGCATAGTACACGAGGGGTGGTCTCAATGGCTAATAATGGACCGAACACAAATGGAAGCCAATTTTTTATAACTTATACCGCCCAGCCACATTTAGATTTGAAATACACGATATTTGGAAGGTAAGTTCTGTTTTGACCGTGCTACTTCTCATTGTTGCATACTGTGAAATATTGAAATTTTTTTGTTTAACCAAATCGGTGTACCTATGTTTCCTTTACAGAATTATCGATGGATTTGAAGCTTTGGAAGAACTGGAAAAGCTTCCTGTAAATCCTAAAAACTATAAACCTCTTTCCGAAACCAGAATTAATTCAGTAATTGTTCATGCAAATCCACTTGCTAACGAATAACATATAAGCTATATTTGCTAATTGCAAGTATGCCAATTTTCTGTGTATAATATATTTTATTTGTACATTGTTATACTTTCCCCAAAGGACATGATATATAGTTATATTTAAAAATATTTAATGCAAAGAAAAGTACTACTTTGCTCATTCTTGGTTATGTATTACCATCATAGTATTTTTTAACATTTTGCTGTGTGTACGTACATTGGATTGAGATGAAAATAAACACAACTTATTTATATACTATAGGTTTTAAAATCGACTAATAATAGTTTGTTTGAATTGAAATTGCTATTTCATATTCTTAACAGTAAAAAACTGTATTATATATGTAATATTCTAGAGTAGCTCGACAAATGTGTCTGCAGACGTGGGTTGTAGCCAGTTTTCTTTTGAGAAAGTAGAAGATCCGTCAAAAATATGGAATGTGTACGCCAATCTTGGTTTATCAGATTTATTGGATTCACTTTGGTGAATAACAAGTCCGTCAATAAGTACTAAATCTCCTAAGATTCCAACAAAAGAATAGGATGTAGTATTATTTTGATATTTTAGTAAAAACTTTTAGTAAGTTGAAATCTTTTAGAGGCTTACCTGATTTGACTGGGGCCGCTATAAATTGATCCTGTGGGGCAATGACATTACCACCTGTAGTTGTAAACAGCTTATTGGATGTCTTATCTGGATTTCGAATAAATCTAAGCAAATCAACGTAAAAATATTTGTAAATAGTAGCCTAATCTTTACACAATTGTCTGAAAGTTGTAAATTCTACATTCTACCCACATATAGTATAGTTCTTAGTAGGGATATATAAATATGTACCTCTGATACAGAGTTCCACTTTTTTGTGATCCGGGTAGAAAATGTAGGCAGCCATTTTCTAAAGTTGCGTCATCAAGGGCAATCCAAAATCCAAGAAGTGATCTAGGAGTTGGTTCGGTATACAAGTAGGTCGCATCCTGATGTGCTTTCACTGCAATATTGTAATAAAATGATGTCCCATTTATTAATACTAACAGTATTTTAATGTAAATGCACACCAATGCGATGTTAAATGTTATTTGTATATGGAAAACGTGAATTTTATTAAAATGAACCTTCTCCACCAATTTTGGGATGCTTAAAAATGACCATGCTCTGTATCACTGTGGGTTTTGTCATTGTTGTAAGCTTCTTTATAACTTCCTTCACCTTGCTACTAAAGGTAGCTGTTTCAAACTGGGACTCGAATTTGTGAAGTGCGTGTCCAATTTTATTAAGGGCTCTTTCCTTTTCTTCTACAATAACGCTCCCTTCGCTATCCACTGCAGCTTCTTCGAAAAATCCCCTAATTTTGTCCCCACTTTCCGCAAAATAAGTGTCTCTAGATTCATCCGCTTTGTTGCTCCCTGATTTTGCTGAGAAAACGGAAGTAGGCATTTCCTGGCAATACTTTCTAACAATATGTTTTGTAGCATCTTTGAGTTCCTGTACTTCTGTCTCACTAAGGAATCCAGGGATTACCGTAAATCCATCTTTGTGGAACTGGGAATTAATTAAAAAGAAGTACATTAATATGTATTATATCTATTATTGGCAATTTGGCATGATTACTTGATTCCTAAATTCCTATACTTATCGCAAAAAAAACATCAATGACATTTATACTATATAGTAATTCATTAGAAATCAATATTATATTGTAGCTCACCTGCGTAGCAATCTGATCCGTCACAAGCGTCATTTTTGACGTTACAAAGATAGTTAAATTTTTCGGTAATTAGTAATTTTTGCGTATTCAGTCAGTGGGAAATGGGTTTTTTTATACTTAACTATGTTCATTGAAAATATTCGTTTACGGTACAGCACAGAGTCACAATCTACCAAAGCATAAAGCAATGACTATTTAAGTGAAACTTCTCTGTTTGTGTGGCTGTATCGTGGGATGAGGGTTCAAGGTTGAGTTGAGATATTGGTAACACGATAACCGCATATTAATACCAAATGCAATGTTATATAATTATATCCATCTACCAATGAATACTACTTATTATGTACTGTATGCTTTCATTGCCTATTATCTTCCGATTCTGACTACATTAGCATTGATTGATCTGGGCAATTTATTTATATATCTATATTGTAGTGATTAAAACATGGAATGATAAGTTAATATGCATATACTAATTAAGTAATAGGAACTTGGAACCATTGTGTGCATGAGCTTTCCTAAAATGGTAAACACTTTATCTAATGAAGGCTGAAGGCAATACAATGGTAATGGTATAATACGTGCTACATAGCACAAAAACAATGATATAGTGGCCTAGGCCATCATTCTTAGCTTAATATTCCTTCTTACAAGAAAAAAGTCATTAAATATTTATTTAGTATATCTGATGATAGTATTGTTAATGACAATGCGTATTGTTCGAATACAGTACGAATGCGAATGAGGATTATTTTCATCTATTGACACATGTTTATTGGTCTGGTCTAGTTGCACGTATTGAATTCCAGAGCAAATAGCATAGCTATCTTGAGAATATACTTAGTGGAGGATTCAGATCTGACTGTTAATAATGTAACTTACTATAATCTGTTAACTGCTTAATGTGAAACGAGTGTATGTGATAAGTGATGACGGGATTCCCTGAATGACAAGGACTTTGACTAGCTAGGACCTGAATTCATGTGCCTTATGCAGTGTTTCCTTTGTGTTCTAAGGTGCACTGCCATGTACATATTTTGGCTACTTACATGTGTAAAAATTGAATTATTTTGTACGCTAATGCTCACAACAAGCATTTAATTCTGTACTACATATAATGGATGTCACATTGTACACTTGATTTACAATAGTTATTTATTGGCATTGATTATGCATACTTTATTGGATGCAAAATTCTAAGTTCAATTACTATTCAAGTAAATAGTTATGAATATACATAAATGTTACAAAAGCATGAGCTATGCAAATTCTCAGAACAAAACTAACAGTAGTGCAGTGCAATGTAGTCGCACTTTTGTGAAAGAAGTGTCAACCTGTCAACAAAGTGCCTGTCAAGTGCAGCAGCATGACAAAGACATTTGGAAATCTAGAAATCCATGTTTGCGAATAAATAAATACGAAAGTGAACTTTTAGTGAACCAATTGATTCTCATGTTATGCATACACCGATATAGTAATATGTAAAAGTATCAAAGTATCAATAGTCCATCAATAAGGAATATGTTTATAAGTATGTGAAGTTTATGTACTTAGTTAACATAAAGTTTGCTTGTAAGCTATAATAATTAATTCGTGTAGATTAAGGATAGCAGATTAACGGATACTTATTTCAATGGTACATACAATTTGAGTAGAACACCTTTTGTCCATGCTTATGACTTACATGTAACGTTATATTATGCAACATAATACCTGCATGTTAAAGCATACATAAGTGTACCAAATAACACAATATTTCTTGAATATTCCAATTATAATTCAAGAAATGCAATTTTTCATGCAAAGACAATTTTATTAAAAAAAGTGTAGCAAATTGCAATTTGCATTATTGCAATCCATTTACGTGATTGCACAATGTAGGACACATTGACACATTTTAGGGTTATTGCTTCTATTTCTACTTTTTTGTTAAAGTAATACCTAATACAGCAATGGCTCATTACTTTTTCCTCAAGTGGTATGCTATCTTGGTCCCTATCCCTATGCTCATTTTCATTACATCCCCATTCGTAGAAACTGTGTTTCTATAAAGGAGTTACGCCTTGGGAAATCTGTTTAAGTAGTATGAGCACATAGGACATATGTTTTTGTTTTATTAAACTTTAGCGTAATAAAGGAGATGAGGATGAGGTACGTAATAATTCCAGCTCTATAGTTTTATACATATGTGCAAACTATATAGTACATTATGACAAGACAGAAGGATATCTTTGTAAGATTACTTTCAAACTGTAATATAGAGCATTAGATATGTATAAAGTTGAGTAGGCATTTATCTGGAGATCAACAGGGTTCTATCATTTATTACTCCTGGTCTGGTCTGGTGTGGATGTGAGATGTGATGTGAGTGAAGTGAATGCGTAGGAACGGAAGGAGATCCAAGTCACTGTAATGATGAGAAAGCTGCCAGTTCTTGTAAGGTTGGGTGATAAACTATTTTATAGACAGGTCAGGTCAGGTAGCTACGTAGTTATATATAATTCCTATAGCAAAAGTACACGAAATGACGAGAGAAGTTGGTAAACCTTTATAGATGTTAATTCCAGTTTGCTATCGGCTTAATATCTATCCAGTAAAGTACATTAGATAAATTTATATATCTGTATATACTACAGTATCTGTATATGTATGTATATAGTATATAGCTCTAGCTAATAGTTTTTAGCGCATGGACCAACATTCAACACGAAAAATAAGCTAAATGCCTAAAACACAGCGCCGGAGAAGAAAGATCGATTTTCCTTGAGAACCGAATAATGTTCTGTGTGTATGTAATGTGTATGTACAAATATCTATCTGCCTGTCTCTCTGTCTATCCATGTCTTGTCTATATAAGAATAAGGAGGAACAAGTGACTGGCATGTCATTTCTTTCCTTCCCTTCAACTTTTAACATACATACGTTCATATATGAGTTCAGCCTACATTTAGAAAAGTAATAATAAACTACCTTATCCTAAGTTTATATGCCTTAGCTACTTTGTGTAAGTGGAGATAGCATTCATGGAACGATGTCATTTGGAGAGAAGGAAAATAAAATGCAGTGTAACTGCGAATGCTTTAACCATTTACGAAAGAGTTCTACATATCTATATATTTACTAGCGTCTACAGAAAGATGTGGATCACATTGAAATATTATTACCCTTATACAATATTAAAAAGAAGAAAAGATAGTATTTTAGGGACACAGGACAGAAGTTATAATAACTAAAAAGGGATCTGCGCAAGGAATCCCTTTTTCATATGTACAAACCATCCGAATATTTTCGCCGTGATTTATATTTATATATGATATATTTATATTTATATATGATTTATACGCTATTAGTATACGATTTCTAAAACGCTTTAGCCTTTAATAGGCACATTCATACACATACACACATATTGTGGGCCTTTCTTCCATTCCACGAAACCGATTCGAACGCATTACATTATTTACATTCCGAAATACTTTGTGTTCTGTTCTGCTGCCCTATATCTACAGTATGTCAGACTATGCGTACTAAATATTTATGTACAGATATCCAGAAAAGTCTGTAACGTAAATAATGTTATATAGAAATTCTGATTTTTCTAACAATATGAAATGCGTCCCAAGATTTTCCGACTGTCTTGTCAATCCTTTTATATTAAATGAGATCTTCCTTTTATGCCAAGCCATTGTACAAATATTACGCTGGTGGAATTGACAATGTACTTTATCCTCCAGGGAATATCCCACCTATTGTTAGAATGCACAAAATTATTGGTATGGACTTAATATTGGTATTGATAGAGTTGAGCAGAAAAACTCGGTGTTAAATATTTATACTGCGTATCGCCTTGTCTGAAAAGCCATGGAATTAGTTATAATATAACAGAAACGATTCTACTGATAGTAAATAAATATAATGTCGATCAAAATGCTTAGAAATACAGATAGACTGACTACACCATTACCATAATGCATTTTTGGTCAATTCTTCTTACTATAAGTCGTAAGAGCCACAAAATCAACAAAACACCAGCTCTTCAACAAACAACTTAACAAAATCAACATCAGCACTTTACATGTTAAACTATGTAAATGTAAAGTGCTAAAATAGTTTTAAACTACTGATACAGAGCATGCAGGTACATTTGTCGCTTTTAGGTATTTCTGTACTGGATAATTGATGAATTAATAAAAAATTTATTAATGAGACCTGTCCTGTCCTTTATTATTACACATTGGATGTCTTATGCATACACCATATTATGTATGCATAATTATAATTACGTTTGGTTCCATGTAAATGCGTCACTCTACACAAAAGTAGAGAAAAACTAGTTTCTACTACTCCTTGGCTTGTAGTGCATGCTTTTGGAAATACAATATGTATTCATAGAAAGAACAGAACATTCATAGAAATTCACATTTCTCTTTGTTCTTCTCTGCCCTGAATAACTTGCAGTAGGAGCTCTTTTGAAATGAAGAAAAACTAGTAGAAAGTTGGTTTAAGGTCATAGTTTTGTTTCCGCTACGAGTAATCATAATAGGAAGGCCTATCTACTATGTACATAGTACAGAGTAGAAAGCTGTTGATAATATAATGTACATAGTTACTGAAAGTAAAGGATACACATGTTGCAACTGTACATACAGACAGACGTATTTTAGTATATGTATGTAAAACTATGTAAAAGCAATAAGGAAGGAAAAAGGGTTGAGTCTAATAACATACCCAGGGAACATGAACATGGATCCTTACTCTATTGTTAGTTGGCTTTTGCAATAATGAACAAAAGAAAGCGAGAGAGAGAGAGAGAGAACAATAATGAAATGAAATGAAAGGACGGGCATGCAGGCCAACAGGCAGAGGAACAGCCGAATGCAAACGGCGAAGGAAGGAGCACAGCTTTGCCATGTCAGCCAAACTGTTTTAAAAAGTTGAATACCCAAACCACGGAAAATGGCTCATATATCTGTAGGTATTTATATCTCTTCATATAAGTACATACATAAAATATGTGCATAGGTTCTAAATACATATTAACGTATACAGATATTTATATATATTATAGCTCCCTAGTGATGACATTGCATCGCTCCCAATTCCCAATCCATTCTAGGCTAACAGTCCTACGCTCTGTAGCATCCGATCGGATCCAATCTGGAATAAGGAATATTTGTACCCATGCACACTTATATAATGTAGGGCTGAGATATTCAAAAGGCTCGACTCAGCATAACATATTTATTACATACCTATCTTACATGCATGTACTTTTAGTCCCATTAAATACATTATTGTATATATAAACCTTTACATGTAGCAAATAAATATCTTTAATTGGGAATACATAAATGTGTATAAATTAGAATGCATATTTAAGTTAACAAAATCGAAAAATATTTGTATATTAATTACTATTTATTAAACATTTCTCATTACAACATACAATATGTGTCTTCAGATTATTGTTATACAAATACATGTAGTATATAGTATTTAGGACTGAATTCTGTCCCTTTATCCCTTTAGACAACTCGCCTGCTTCCGTGTAACCGTAACCTATAGAGATTGAAGGACGAGTAAAAGAAGCCGAGGAAACCTCAGGAGAGAGCCCACAAGAGAGAAGAGTCAAATTCTCGTCAATGAGGAAAGTTAGAGTAAGAAGAGGAAGCCAAAGTAAAGTAAGATGAGCCATAGCTACCACAACCATGGCAAAGCAAAAGACGACTTGTACGTTGTAGCGTTGACTAAAGCAAAGCAAAGCAAAGCAATGCAGTAGCAACATTACATAAAGGAGAATATCTGTACATCACAGTATTGCAGTATAAGTAATAGAGAAGTAGAACTTAAGTAATAAATATCATAAACACAGCATACATACATATACATACATACATACCTAATCTGTCTGTAGTCCTGTACTGTATTAAGTATACCTACACAGCCTTACTTTGACTTTCCTTAAGATTAAACCGAATAACTTCTATAGGCGAGACAGCGACTCGCTTTCTTTACACAGCAACTCAAGCCATGCAAAAGCAATTCAACCAGAGCAAAGCAAACTAAAGAATTCCCTATCTATCTCCATACACTACTCTATACATGTACATACACATTTACTGTATATTACTATAGCATGTTTCCAACGAACAAGTCCAAACAAAAACCTATGTGGATTAAATACATACAAAATCAGTGCAACTCTTTAATACACTAGAAATATACATCTCATCCTTATAGAAGAAGTAACCTTTCTCTTTCACATGAGGAAGACTACAACTTAGAACCATGCAGACGATATCTATCTCTAAGGAGGAACCAAAACCAAACCAAACCAAGAAATAAAATCCTTAATGCGAATTTTTGTGTAAGTAAGTAGGGACCGAGAGTAAGCATGGAGGGAACTTTATTAAGAAAGATACTTTTCTTCACAACACACCATAAACTTAACGATCTACACATTAGACATGTTACACAGTGCACACTACAGATGCTACATATACTACTAAAGCCAAATTGCTTATCGTTAAAGGAAAGATTCCTTTAAGCTTCTCTTCTATATAAATACTAAACTTAAACGGAAATAGTTGCTAATACCTTTTAAGCTTTGTACGTCACGTCGATGCAATAATATTACTTTATATATAGTGCTTAATATCTTTTACTTATATACATACGTATATATAAAATAAATATATTTATAGTATAAAGTTATAGTGAACCCTTTCCGTTATTCCGTTCTCAACAGAATTGAACTCCCTTGCTTCCCTTTGCTCATCCACTCAACTCATCCTCATCCTCAACTCCACTGCTCTATATTCTCTACTGCACTAAATTTCTCTACTCTTCGGTGCCCTACTGTTTCTTTGTGGTGCAGTATTTCCTACGTAACGTCCTAACATTACAGCATCCTCCTAAGTTCCTTTGCTCCTGCTCCTCTCATTTCTCTCTACTACATAACACACATTCACATTTCTCTACTCTTTACTGCTCTACATATATGTAGTATATATGTGGCTGCTTTGGTTTTGTCCCGTCATCTGCACTCCCTTTATTTCAAACACACTACTACTATTTGTACTACTGGTATTTATGTACCTATAATATCACTACTGCAGAGTTACAATTGCATTTGCAATACTTATAAGTATAAGGTACAATAGTAGTATTAGAATATAAGCTATAAACTACTTACTACTTACCTACAAAGAGAAGAGGAAGAAACTGAAGCTATATAGGTAAATAACTGGCCAAAGCTTGCCCATTGCATTACATAAGTATAAAGAGCGTTCAAAACCTTGTGAAGGCTATTTCTAGTATTTCTAGTGGTCTTTGGGCTAAAACTAAGAGAGAATCTAAAGGATATCCCTTAAACCTTGGACTACACAACATTGAGTGTAGTGGCTTGGCTTGGCTTTGGCTTGGCTGTTTATGTGGAAGTAGAGTTTAGTAGACAGAACGGAACAGAAGTGAGCTGAACTGAACTACATAGAAGGGAGTCCAATGCCAAAGAGAGAATAGGAAAGCAACAGACAGAAAGATACGTCAGTGTACTGTATGTGCTGTACTGCAGTTCCCGTCTTTACTTTATTCTGTCACACTTCTACTTACACTTTCAATTTCAACGGATCGTGACTTGCTTTGGCTGGGAGTCCGTGAGTCTGTGAGTGTATCGTGTGTGAGAGTCAGAGAGAGACGTTGAGTGTGTGGAAGAGCAGAAGATAACAGTTCGGAGCTAAAGCTCTTCACTTCACTCATATCTATTATATCTTAGCAGAAAGGAATTGAACCCTTGACATTTTACTGCCTCGTCCCTTATACATACACATACAGAGTTAAATATTGTATTTAGTATACAACTACAATAAAATAACACAGCACAACAACTCTATGCAGAGTCTGCAGTCGCAGTCTTGTGTGCATTGCGAGTGTACAAAATAAATACATTTTACTTTTACTATTACTAAAAGAGTAATAGTAAAGGAATATTCAATTCACTTAGCTACGAGTACGACCTTCCTCCGTGCGAAAGCGAGTCAATCAAATCAAAACCAAAATACATAAACTCCTCTCCGTACTCAACGTAAACGAGTTCTTTACAGTTTAACACTTCTCTCTGCTCTCCGAACATAAATGCACAGTAAGCTAAACACACAACAAATAAATCAAGTCTTTCTCTGTGGTGCTCCCGATAGAAATAACAGAACAGCTTATTTACCTGCTTAACACTACAGTATTAACATTTTCCATTGAAACGTTTACATTATTACTGAGAAAAAGTGATTATTAACGTTTTCATAATTTGGGACGCTGCTAAAAGAATTCCAAAATATTCGAAACACTGTTGGAAAATACTTAACACGGAACATTTTAGAATTATGTGACTTGTAAACGCAGTGGGTATTTTGATTGAATTTTACTGGATTTTATAGAAAGTTGTAGTGTATAGTTGATAGTGAAAGTTAAGAGAAGAGAAAGCGAAGAGACAACGGAGGAGGAAGAAGAAAGTACGAGTCCCCTTACTTCTCCACTCAATACGCACCATATTGAGGTAGGTTACTATTGTATTAAGTTACTTTATTTACTTCCTTCTTTATTGTTCTGTAATTGTATTGTATTTCATGTTTTCTTTCACAAGTCATATAGCGCAGTAAACTGGTTACCGTATTTTGCATATTAATTCACCACTGCGACATAATTTGGCACATGGTGAATTATTGGAGTTTTTCATCCAAACAACAATTCGCCACATCCGCCATATCCTATATTTATTAAGGATTCATGTAGGATCACATGTGTAGTAGATGTTATTAGGTAATTGTAGCAATTTATCAAGAAAACTGACTGCCAAATTAAATTCAGGCAAATTCATATAAATTCTGTAAAAAATTTTATTTTGGAGGCTAGAAAAAAGTACAGCGCTAGTGGCAGTTCCATTAGAGGATGGAAAAGATAACGTGACGAATTAGGAAAGCAAATTGGAGAAAGTAATGAAAGAGCGAGCAAGTTTTGTGTCACAAGTAATGGTGTAATACGTAAAGCAATGGAGAAATCACAATTTCTGTCACTGCCAACTAAATACCTTTACCTTAAGCTATACTATGTAATTGACAAGTAAATATTTTAACAATTAAATTTTGTGTACATTCATTATAAATTATAAATATTATAATTTACATTCATACATACTTAAGTAGTTCTCATCATATAATTCCCCATGTGGTGAAACCTTCACGAACCAATAATTCGCGATGGTTGAATAAATACGTAAAATACGGTAGTTAGTTTAGCATCTGTTTTCTTTGACTTTGTTGTGGTTTCCGTCTTGTCTTGTACCGTTAAATAGTAAACTTTATTAATTTAGTACACATGTTTTGCTGAAACCCGTGAAAGCAAGTAACTAAACGTTAAACGGGTAAACAGAAACACAAAACCTTGTTTGTTGACCTAACCTACTATATCAATATAACATTATGAAAACATATTACGTATGTGCAATTTACTACTTTCTTAGTTAATTACCTACACAGATACGAATTTATTTTCGTTTATGTTAGTTAATTTACCGTGCAGAACGACTCTTGTTTTGCACACGGAATATTAATTTATTAGTTGCTTAGACTTTAGTTTACCCTTTGTACTCTTTATTTCCCTTATTTCTATTCATTTATCTGTACACTATAAGTAGGATAATACCCTTTTGCAGATTGCTATACGATTCACGATAGTAATGGGCTGTAAACGACCCTTTCTCAACCGTAAAAGGATAGCACATCCAAAACGGAGTAATAAACTCAGACAGAGTCAATAAATAGTTAGCAAAGTCAATAGAAAGAATAGCCCACACAATAGAAAGCTTTCCTTTAATTTTCGTTATGGTGAAAGCAATTACGTAGATAAACGTGTTTACTATTTTCCCCTCTTTTATCCATTCCTTTAATACTATCTACATACCATTAACTAATAAACGTGTTTAGAAAACATACTATTCAATTTACATCCCACTTTCATTCGTTAAATGTGAAATCAATCAAAATTAAGTAATTTATGTAAATGGCCCACGTAATAGTTTCACAAAAACTTTGTAAATGTAATTGCACACAAAATTGTTTGCTTATCGTAAGGTAAGGTAAGTAAATCAGAAATTCATGTTTGTTTATGCATAAAAGGGAGTACAATGAGCTTAATTGTAGTGGTGGTTGTAGTAGTTAGTGCTTTAGAAGCGTCACTTAGGACTTACGTCATCACAGGGCAAAGGACACCTTTTATAGGCATCCTAGTAGAGTATTGTTATATATATTAAAGTATTTTTAGTATAATAATATGCATATTAATTCATGGAGGGCCCCGAATAGTCTAGTGTGGATAATTCGTGGCTTAATTGAATTTTTAATGTTCTAATTTAGTGAGAGCCTTTGGCTGGAAGTTTTCCGTAGTTTGGGATTTCGTGTGTTCTGTTCAGTTGAGTGTAGTAGGTTAGTCCTCTAATATATTTATTACCTACATAAGCTATGGCTATAGGGAATATAATTAATAGATGGGAAGCGGAGGAAGGCCAAAGCAAATCTGCGGATAGAGGAACAGAGCTGAATTCTATATAGAATTTCATTCCTGGTCTGGCCTGGAGGTGTATCTCCCTTCATCTCTCTATAATCTAATAAATAGTATAGCAATGCTAATAGGTAAACTACCTACTTACATTACTGACTTAGCTTTAGCTTTATTAGTCTATATGTATTTACTATAGGAAGAGAATACAGGTAAATGTGCATGTAAAGGCGGGATAACTCTCCATGGCCTCGCTTTTGCTCGTTCTGTTATATCATCACCTACCTTCCTCCGTTACAGTTACTCTCCTGCTCTATATTATTAGTTCCAAGTTGGAAAGTGGAGTTCTGTGTTCTCCTATCTAGTTCATGTAATCTATTCCTCACTTCGTTACACTCAACTTCCCTTCCCTCTCTTTGCTTGGCTTCACTTTGAGATCCTAGTTTGGGTGGAGACAGGAGAAAGTACTTTCACTTATAATATATATAGTACATATACATTGAGGTACATACTATATGTACCACCAGACAGATAGAAAGACTTTCTCTTTATATAAATATAGTGGAGTACTGACATGCATAGCTACAGAAGACAAGACGACTAACTGGTAAAAGTATTTAACTTAGATACCTTTTAGCTTTTAGGAAAAAAATTTATGTACTTTTAAACTAACTTGCATTTTGCATAAGGGAGTTATTAGTAGAAGAGCTTTCTTCTGAGTCTTCAGGCGTCTCTGTGAAATTCCTAAAATTGTATCTTAGTCAGCTTTCTGGATATTTTATGAAGTTCCTTAAAATTATAAGGAACTTAATAACGTGTAAGTGTAACGTGGATATGATATGATATGTAAAGCAATTGTAGATGCCCCTTAGTAAATAAAAATACATACGTTGGTAGATGTACTCATATGAACAAAGGAAGAAAGGAAGTGTATTAAATTTTAATAAGCTATACATACATCCTTCATCCATCTCTAATACTGTATATATATAAATAATAATATGATGTATCCCAAATGTATCTGCAAAGAATTCCGGGTGGACGTGTAAGAATTTGAAATGTAGTGCAGATTAGCGTATGTTTAGAAAGACCCTCCATTTGAACCTTAGAACTTTGGATGTTACAAACAATTTTGCAAAATATTCGTAAATATTATATTGAAAATGAAAAATTCTGAAATTACCACATCTAATGATTAGTAAACCGATTGCAACGATTTAAAAAAATGGTAATGAAGAAATTGTGTCGCTTAGAACTGCAAAAATATTGTTATAGAAGTTGTACGGTTGTTTGGACGGGTCTTGACATACTCTGGTGATGTAATGTAAATGTAAGGCAGGGAAGTGTAAGTAAATGTGTTGGAATGTAGCTGTGGCTGTGCTGGGTTTGGTTTGCTTAGGAATGGCATGGCAGGGGCAATATATAATAAATAGATGAAAAGAGGAGATATACTATAGTTAAGCTAGTAGTGTAAGTGTAACAGTGTATGTAGTTGTAGTGTACATAGAAAGTTGGTGTTGCTACTGTACTACTCGTTCCTGGAATAAATGAGTGAGTTTCTGGTTCCAGATAGAGAGAGAGGTATATCTGGAACTCTGGAAGGGTTCATCATTGCTGACCTTGAATGTTGACTCGACTGCCTGAGTTCAGAGAGAGAGACAGAGTGGCTTACTCGCTGTATAGATCCTTTCCCATGCAGCTTTCCCTTCCAGCCCCATTAGTTATATAGTTTTCTTCTCTATATAACATTCTATAACATAACTCACTATTATTATTATAATACTTACTTTCCTACTGACTACTCACTGGCTACACCCATTCCAGTTCCAGAGAAACTTTCCAGCTAACTGCAAGTCTTGCTTTCTTCCTACATGTATACAAGGACTACTATGCTTAGGTTTGTATGTAGAGATATGTATCTTGCCTTTCTCTCCGTGGAGTTACGTCACTAGACGAGGTTACAGTTCCACAGTCCCCTTTTATTCTTCCTCTTCCCCAATATCTCTACTCCCTATGCCTTACCAACATAGTACTTTTAACAAAGATTGTTACTTGTTTCCTCTACGTGTGTATACAATGTACATATTTCTATTGTATAGTTTCTTTTTCTACTTTACAAAATTCTGTATAGGTATCTATTCAGTGTAGGTATGTGTCCAGTCTCAAATATGTGTCTTGGGTTAGTAGGGTCTATTTGGCAGACGGTTAATCTGCTAAAGACCAAACTTCTGTTAAGTAATCCCTTCCAACTTAAGTAGTAGTTCATTTAATTTTAAAGCCATACAATCTCGAACGTGTTTTTGTCGCAAAATGGGAAAATTTCATCCAAAATGTAGAAAGATTTTCTTGTAGACTTTAAGTATAGACAAAGGTATGTCTACGGGGGATACATACAACTATTTGCACAAAGAATATTATATGCAATGTGTGGAAAGTGTAGAAGTTTTAATTGTAAGGGTTTCCCAACTCTGTATGGGTTTCCTAATCTATTGAAGGGTTTCCC
>JAQFYC010004840.1:0-15922 GCA_034694165.1 Tomocerus mixtus | reverse complement strand
AACATGTCTACCATTTTTATTCCACTTGCTCCGGTGACCTGCAATTTTTCCCCGAATTGCCTTCCACCCACCCTTAAGTAAAAGTGGATATTTAGTTTAGTATTTATATTTTGTAACATTTCTAATAAATATTGACATTCAACTGCAATGTTAAATGTAAATAATATGTAAAATAAACTCTTATGTAACTAACTAATACGCATTTCAACAATACCAAAAATTTGCCAAAACAAACACATGAAACTGGCCTACGTATCGCAAGACTGTGTTGATTGCAAGTAGTGCCTACATACTGTAATACTTTTAATCATAATTTTGGAATATGATACCTACTAGAGAATAAAAAGATTCAACTTTATTTACAAAGTGTATTAAGACTAAGACGATAGGAAAACAAACATAGAATGGTTAAAATATAGATGATTTATTACACTCCATTCAAACTTGCGATTTCCGCAATGGACGAACTTAAATTCATATTATTTAAATATGTTCATAATTAAATTACAGTGATCACACTAATTTGTATTAATTGACAAAAAGAAAATATTAAATATTGATTCATAAGTAAGACTAACAAGTAGAAGTAACATTTTGTACCGTATTGTGCCGTATTAACTAACAAAAATAAGCAATTTTATTTTTAGTGTTAACATAATTTTGTGATTTTTTCAAGTTGCTAGACCAATCTTAAAGTTTGCAGTTAAATTAACACTTAAATTATAATTTCTTACTACATTTAAAATAAATGCAAATACAGTTATTAAGTGACAACGTAGGTATTCCTGAATAAAGACAATTGATTGATGTGTAGCCTCAAGCATATTTGCTAACCTAACTAATTTACACTTCTAATTCCAATCGTTTTGAAGAAATATTATTTTGAAAGCGACCAGGTGGCCGTGCATCAGTCCATCGGTTTCCTGGGTGGGTTCAGCCTTAATCATGTAATTTCAACATTAGAAAATATTTTTTTATCTTAATCTATTAATAAAAAATGAATGCAGTATTATTTTGCTAATTAGTGTTAAAAGGAGAACTTACATCGACGCTCCTTCCGACTGTGTGCGATTAGGTAAATCTGGTGGTGTTATCAATAGAGCTGGATTAAATTCATCAACCTGAAAACAAATAACAGTGTGCAACTATATGTTAGCTATTGATATATTATAAAGCCTGAAATTCCCCAAGAAACTGACCATTAAATATAATGACACCGTTTTTTTAAAAATTAAAAAGTATCTTCTGTGAAAGCCGAAAGCACCCTATAAAATACTATTTGCACTCAATAACGTGTTATGTTAGTAGAATGTTATATTTATTGTTAATTCATTGCACAGGGGACCTATTCAGTCTTTTGGCATATTGATTAAGTGGGTGTACAGCTGTAGAGGTACCCCTCATGTACTGCATATTTATCACCTTTTATCAAATACTTCAATCAAATTAATTATTCTTACCAGAGTTTGTCCATCAATTACTCCAGATAAAAGCTCGTTTTGTTTTTTCAGTCCGGTAATTTTATTTTGCAGCCCCGATACTGTAGCTCTTAAGCTTGAAATTTGTTTGTCCTTCTGTCGATTAACTTCTGTCAATATTTTGTTTGTCCCCGTCAGATCCTTAATTATTTCTAAACACTTGTGTTGAGCCTCGAGGGACTTACTGAAATTACTCGGTGCCATATTGGAATCTAATCAATATTAAAAAATTGTATAAAAATTTTAAATTAATTGATAATAATTATAGAAACAACAGCCCACTCGGCAAAAGAAAGATCCGGACATGACAAGTAGCCAAAGACAATAATAATTTTATGTACTACTAGTAGAAAATAATTACATTCTTCTTCGGAATCGTCCTCCTTCTTCACTGTGGCAGTGTATGACTAAAAAACATGGCAATTGAATACTATGATTTCAGAAATTAGGAGCAAATACAAAAATTATACTAATATAATATAAATTAATATACTTTAAGGATTAGTTGATGTGATACTTACCATATTGCGATTTTGAGATACAATTTTTATGGAATTGATTGTATGTAATGCACTATAGGTAGTGTATAATATGTGTATAGTAGCTATATGAAGTTACTACCGGAAAGTATTTGTGACAATAATTTTGTGCATGGACATGCGACCTGGGAATATAATATACCTGCAGTAAGTACCGCTGGGTTGTATTATATTATGACGACGAGTAAAACACAATTTACGATTGCGACTCCGTCTTATCAAGCAACCATTTATTTGTAAAGAAAATATGCAGCTATCCAGCTTGTATTATGCCCTGTATTTTTCTACTTTGGTTGACCGTTAAATAGGAAACTATTTATACTACACTGTAGCAATATGCAAGCAAACGAAGCAAACTAACAAATAAGAATTATATTAAGTACAAATCATGTGTCATGTGGGTACCTTATGTGAGTATTTAGAACCTACTCCTCAGCTCAATATACATGATAAGTTCAAAAGATGGGATCAAAGGATCAAATGTATAAAGAAAACTCTCTTGCCTTAAAAGTCAAGATTTTAAATAATAAAAGTCAGGTCAGCTAGCTCAGGTTAGGTAAATCCGGTTTTTCTGCATTATGAAAAAACTGGACTTATTGTCCATATAAATATCCCACAATATGTAGTTCAAGACAGATATTAATTTCCATTTTTGAAGCTCAATTAAACAATCATTGTCAATTGTACCGGACCCAAAAGAAGAGTACCTACAAGTATTATTAAGTTCTATATTATAAACATTTGCAAACAAAATCCTGGTCCATGAAAAACTTAATGCTAACTTTTGACACAATTTCAGAGATGTTTTTCAAAAAATTTCATTGGGGAATCAAAGGAACTTCTGCTGAACAACATATAAACGTAAACATAAACGTAAGCGAACATATTGTAAACGAACATTGCAAGTGGAATAAAAACATAATTTTTATCTCGATCCCACCTTAATACTCTATATGTCGTTCTCAGGTAGAGTACATGCACTAGGATACGACATGATATGGAGGTACGGCACATTGGAACGCATTTATTATTAATTAGTTAAGGGTCCATCATATTACGTCCCAAATTATGTTGGCGCCTACAGAAAATAATCTATTTTAAGGAAACTGTTTTAACCTAACATAGATAACTTAACGTGCTATGCTCCCCATAAAACAGGAAAGGCTAACTTAACTTTTTCCATAAATGAAGGAAACGCCAGCTTAAGTAAGTTGTATAAAATAATAGGAGGGCCATATACTTGCCATGTTATATAATACAGATATGTTGGTTCATTCATGCTATAAAAAAATTAAGTTGGAATCGTGTCTTTATTTAATTGATGATTACTATGATGGAATGCTTATCGTATGCAAATTGTATAAATTAAAATTCAAATATAGCTATAAAAAGCCTATTAGCGATCAAAAGTTAGCAACTTTAATATGCATAGTACACAGTAGTATTTTGGAAATGAATGCGTTTAATGACTGCTAAGTAGCAATATTATGCGTAATTATAACATAACATGCAGTTTCCGGTAGACTGGATATTTTAAAGGAGTAAGTAGAGAAAACATAAACTTTTCAACAAATAGCAGTTTTATTGTAATATTATGGAAATACGAATAGCAAATAGAAAATTATTGTGCATTCAGTTTGCACGTTGCACAATGTTGGGACGCACAAGTAACTCCATTAATGTCATCCGGTGGGTTTGGAGTGCAGTAATCGCTGTCCTTGGTAC
Source organism: Tomocerus mixtus (assembly GCA_034694165.1). Taxonomy (NCBI): domain Eukaryota; kingdom Metazoa; phylum Arthropoda; class Collembola; order Entomobryomorpha; family Tomoceridae; genus Tomocerus; species Tomocerus mixtus. The sequence continues at coordinate 12,180 of JAQFYC010004840.1, read as the reverse complement.
AAGCCCCGGTGGTGGGTCGACTTCATTTCCAATTTTGACAAGACGTCATATTTAAATGATCCCCGTAGCATTGTCTGTTGTGAACGCAAGACACCAAGGCATCTTTTGCAGGAATCAGCCTGGCAGAAGCCTTCATTTGCATCTGGATCACTGAATATGTTTCGGTGAGTACTAATCCGCCCGCTTAATCCCAATCCTTTCAAATCTTTTCCAAGAAAATTGACCCTTCTTGCCAGCAGCAGCGTTCAAGGGCTATCTCTTCCGTGTTATGTTCTTTAAGGCCTAAATGTATGTCTTATACATTTGAAGGTCTTAGGGTAATTAAGTGCAGTGCGAGCCTTCAAATGTATAAGATATGCATATTAAAGAAAACAATACGGAAGAGATAGTCCTTAACCGCTGCTGCAGGTAATAAGGGTCAATTTTCATGGAAAAGGATTAAAATGGATTACGGCTCTATCTGAACACACTCTTCAGTGCTGAGTACAATAAGTACTATAAGAATGAGCCAACCCTTTCCAATAATAAGTTAATCTTCAGTTTCTAGGTATTTGTCTTTTCTGTAAGGACTGCTGGTTTAGGTGTTGCTGCGACGGAATACATATTTAACATGTACTTAGTGGATTACAGATGAACATAATACATTTCTTCGTAAATACTCAAAAATAAATTCTCCTGTATATATCCTTCGCAGCGCCCCAGTTAGCCCAGCAAGAAGGAAGAAAGTGATACTAACGTTGTGGTTTTAGCCCGTGGCTTTCAATTCACTTATTGAAATATTTTTCGATACCCCACAGATGAGCTTTCTATCTTTTTCATTCATTTTCTTTGGTATCCATTATGATCGATTGCATCCACCCTGTGCTTTGTGTACTCATACAGAGCCAATAATAAATTTTTGAAAGAAGAAAAAAATCGACAAATTAAATTTCTATTCACTTTTTTTGCTTAGTAATAAAATCGTCAAATGAAGAACTTCAATTGTCAATGAGAGCCGCAAAAACAACTTTCATTGCTGAAAATCCGTCAGCCAGGATATGGTGAAAGCGACATATTAAAACAGATTCCAGTTCTCCAGAATCTGACTCAACGTTTCGGACAACGACAAACTCCCAGGGGCTCTTTTTTTTCTCAAATGGCTTTCTGATAAATGATTGCTCTATTTCACGAAGTTTTGCCATTGAAATTTTTGAATATCCATCTATTTCGGGCGAAGAGTAGAATTTTATGTGATTTGAGATAGCAAAGGAATCATCCCATTTCCAGAAATGGAACCCCATCCATGTGTAAGGATATTGTTGGAGTTCGGGACATGTCAGTTCCCCATTTTCTCTTCGGGCAGCAATCACCTTCTCCCATATTCTGTCGCTTGGAAATTGGACCATATCAGAAGAATCCCCTTTTATAACGGAACAAGCCTATACATTAAGAGTAGTATTGTTGTAAGGATTATCCAAGGCAAATACGGCGCTTCTTGGATCGACAATATTCCCTAATTTTGGACCGAGGCATTTTGCTTTTGAAACCATAAATCTGAAAATGTAAATTGGAGTAAATAAAATAACAAAACAAGGGATAGTTAACACAAAAATTAATGTAAAAAATTAATTTTATTTGTCGAAGTAAAGGGTTGGGTATACCAAATGGTGCCGTTTTTGAAGTTTCCCGTACCTCTGTATCTCAGAATATTTAGTAGGGACCCCCAAATGTTTTATCGGAATTGTATCAGTCCAATTAGTTACATCGTAGTACATACTCTCGTAGAGCAATTCTTCTTTCGGTGTATCCATTCTAAAGGGAAGATGACACACTTAGACTGTAAAAGGGCTATTTAAACTCAACATATGGAACAAATGATGAGTGAGTAATTTCTAATTATATATATATATATACGTTAAAACACAATTAGAAGCCGAGTTTAAACTACAGTCAAGCTAATAATAAGTGCAATTATCAGGAAAAATTGAAAGATTAAAAATTACGTCTAGTATAACTAAACTTAAAACAGTTAGAACTTAAAATTACGTTTCTAGCCAACAACAAGTCTTTGCTCTACTAAAATCTTAGTTGAATGTTTTTTGGTAAGTAAGTAATTGTTGGACACCTAGCAACTTTCTTGAGCATTTAGGTAACTACATGAGAAAAGATTGTTAGGGTTTAGTTAGCGTTTTCGCCAATCGAAAAGAACACATTATGGACAAAACTACATCGTTGAGACGTAAGTATTTTTATTCCCTTTTGCTGTTGCATAATTAACAGATCTCTACTTGAAACTTGTAATATATACTTCCCACGACGTGGTCTGATTATACTACAGCGGTACTGATCATAATCAACACAGTGGTTAGTCTATATAAAATTACAAGGGTTTCATTAGTTGAAAAACGATCTTTGTTTATTATTCTTATCTGATTACTCAATACCATCATGGGAAGTGAAATGTATAGGGAGTAAAATTTAATAGTGTGAATCTCAAACTTTTCAGCATCTAAGCTAGACACTAAAAATGGAAAATAAAATATATTATTTCCATCACCTTTGGCCAATACATGGTACATAAATATATCTGTGGTCAAACAATACTAAAGTTTAATGCATGTTTGCCCGAACGTAATATATTCTGTAGTTATTTCGTATTCTAAATATAACTAGGGAATATATAATACATAGATCTAGATAATCATATTCCCTAGATATTAATTGACGCGGGTTTCCATATTTTACCTAAGATTAATTCATAATGCATATTGCCTGGCCTCCAGTGAGCTGATTATGCAGGCAAATGTATTTCCTTAACTTGTCTCTGATCCAAGGGAGATTTTTTTTTGTAACCTTCTTTACGAAAACCAGTATTTCTGGCTTTTTATCATAGCTGAATCTTCCTCTAACTTCATAAGTGCTAATTATAGGAATACGGAATCGCAATAGCATAATTGGCAATGTAAAAAGGAAAAAACTGAAATCAGGTGTTTCATAATATTTGATGACTTGTACTTGAAATAATATTAATTGGCGTGTATCGCATGTGTTATGGGTCGATATCCAAAAACGCGTTGAATATATTTTAGTATATTTAATTGATTTCATTTGATTGTATTGACATCGTGTAATATGCACTTTATGATGAAAATAGGAGTATGGAAAGTAACATAAAAGTAAAACTTATTTATTGTAAAATAAAATATGATGCAATGCAAATTGCTACAGTGGATTAAAATATTCCAATAATATTGTCCATGCTTAGTACCTCATTTTAATTTGTAGCACATACAAATACAATATCAATGTTTAGTCCGAATTTTCAGAATCGCTTCTAGAGTCCACAATTTTGGCGCCTTTGGCAAAGGTATTGACAAAAGTTTTATAAATATACCAAGACCAAATTAAATGCAGACATTGAATCACTAGCAGAATTCCAATACACAGTAACATAGATGGAAAAATGTCTAATCCAAACATGAAGGAGTAAATTAGAAAAGGGAAAATGGTCAGTCGTGTCGCAATCCATGAAAAAGTAAATACTAGAAGACTAACTAGGCGTAATGTATGATTATTCAAGTAAACACACAATTTAAAAAAATAAAGCAGAATGTCGCTCACGTCGTGAGTCAATAGAATGAGTGAGCCTATTCTTAAAAGGTTGGAAATATATGACACTACTAAACTAATTATCATCACAGTGTGGTGGATCACAGGGGACCAATGATCCTTCTTCCGTGGTCCATTTAATTGAATGATCAGCTCATTAACAGTAAAACTTGTTATGCATATATAATACAACTTGATTGCAATGGGAAAAACCTGAAATGCACAAATATCACAAAATTTATTTTATTGCCATTCTAACCCAATTAATGAAATTTTTAATATTTTACTGGGAGTAACAAGAAACCAGTTCATTCAACAAATATGCATTTTGTGTTATTTTGCTTTGCTGTTACTCCACTTGACCGAATTCCATATTTATTAGAATTGCATATTTATTTTGTTTATGTAGTAAACAAATTCTTTAATATGCGCGTATGGCAACAAAATTGACGAATATAAATTTTAACCTGCGATTTTTTGTCAATAATTTTACTTTGCTTTACACATTTGTGATAAAGCAGAGTATTGAAAGTATATAAATTTGCACTAAAGGCAAACTGTTGCCCATTACTTGCTATTATGTAAAATTAAATAATTTGATAGTACTAGACAAGAACCTGAAGTGGAAAATTTGTAAAGCAATCTTGGACATTCCATAGCCACGGTTTATCCCAAAGAAAGTATAATCCATAGGAACCCGAGCAGATGTGCCACAAAAATTTCCAATGACATTCGCTGAATTTTTTCAACTTTGACAGTTTTTCTTCATGAGATATTCGTTGCCGGAGCCAGCGTTCTACTTCTCTTTCTTCTTTTTTATCGGTAGCCCGCAATTGTAGTTTGTCACAGTGTTTTAATAAATCATTTCCAAATAATTGGAACTGCTTTTCCAATTCTGGCTCTTCATTCATTGTTGCCGTGTTTAGTTTTGTACTTGCAAGTCCAATATACTTTCCAAGCGGGAGTGATACATAGATTAAAATCAACCGGCGGATAATGAAAATGCAAATTGTTGATGGCAGAATATAATATAACAGATCGTAAATATTAGGCTGATCGTCTATTTTCAATTCTGCCCATCCAAACAAAAGTTTTTTTTCCAAAACGAAGTTTGACAGAGAAAGTGCAGCGACGAATTGATTTTCAATTCTTAATATTTGCTTATGATAAATTAGGATTCGATTAATTAACAGCGAGTGTCTTCGCTGTTAAAAGGACAACGTAACTCTGAAACAAGAATATTTTATTTTGTAAATAGATTATTGCATATACCAAATACTTTCCTTTGTTTGTAAGAGGGGTTTTGAAAATTATTTAATCGATATTGACTGGTTGGAAATGTGCATGGCGCATTTTAAAAGTTTTCCAAACCAAATAAATTTAGAAACAACATTACGTGGAACAGCCTTTCTTCTGAAGGTCCTCGTTACGAATCCTGTCAGGGTTTCACTCGCAATCACAGATATGTAAGTAATACTTATATTCGAATACGACGAGTTATTTCAAAGCACTTTAGCATGTATTCCGTAAAGTTGTACGTTGTACGCTGCGCTGGCTTAAATATTGCAAGAAAGGCCTAAATGAGTATAAATTAAAATTGTGCACTGGTTTACCTCCTTTCTGGAAATTACCGACATTATTATCTCTATATATTTATGGTATGTTCCTCCAGGTATACGAAACAGTATTGTAGTTCCTGGTGAGCAGAAAGTCGCAGTATGGTTTCTTATCTTCCTCGTGTTGCTGGCTAATGCCTTTAAAACTACTCGGAAAACCTTCTGTTTTTCCTTTCTAGGATTCACACACGTGTACTTCCTATACCAAGGTATATTAAGGGTATAGTAGCACACCAATTTAACCATGTATTATGTAATATTTAACCATGTACCAGCAGTGAGTAGATCAAAAGTGGCTTTTAAATCTTATATCAATTTTTCGCTCTGTAAAAAAGTGTATTAATACTGATACATAGCATATAGATACAGGATTAAAGGTTAAAGACACATCAATATTTTTTAATGTAAGTTCAAGAGTCTTAACGTGGCATTGAATCGTCTATGGTTTTACGCCATATTATGTACCAACACGTGTGCTAATGTGTGAATCCAACAATAAAATGTTCATCAAAATAATTAATTAGGGAATTTCAATATTTAATATTTTCCTATAAGCCCACGTCAGAAGGTTGAAATGTTTACATTTAACAAATCTGCAGGCTATTAATAATCGTAGTTTAGGAAAACAACAATAAATAAATTTACTCCAACAATGGTAGGATTCGGTCTGAAATTACTGCATTTTGGGAATAGAGGAAAAAACAATAGGGACAATCTGAGATTGGCAATACCATTGTAGTAACAGTAATATTTAACAAACAATGTTACTGTGACTGTATGCAATAATGCAATATTTATGTTACATCATGAATTAACATAATATACATTTCTGCTTATTTTCTTATAGCAATACGATGTGACAATACTGTATTGTATTTTCCATAATTTGCATACACACTGAAAGATAAAAAGTTTCATGCAAGTAGAATGATGTTTACTATGAAAACGGAGATCATGCAAGACGCTTTCGGTGTATAATAACTAATTAAAGACATCGCCAGTAAATCAACATAATTTTTATTTTTTTTTGTATCTTTAATAATAATGTTAGTGTGTTACATGAACTGTTACATTAAGTTTAATTATGGGCGTACTTTTGATGTCTACTACTCCAGTTATCCAATTATATCTTTAGATTCTAGAATTTTTTGGAAGTCGTCATAAACTGACGTGTACAGCTGCGCAACCTCATCATCCCGTTCGAATACACTTTTATTTACGTGAGTATCGATATCCAAATACGATTCGCTGGTACAGCATCCAATAAAAATGGCTTTATTGTTGAAATAAAATATTAACATTATTAATAACATTACTTATGACGATTATAATATGCAATAAATAATTAAACTGTAAGTCACAAGACATACCTGCGGTGCTATTAGGTTTTGGAATTGCAACAGAAAAACTTTCTTCATACATTAGTTTCCCCATTAAAAATGGACGTCCGGCATAACCAGGTAAGATACTTATATCTCCAGTAAAATAGAATAAAGTGGGACGACTCACTAAAATGTAAGGAAGCCAGCCAATAAATTTTGCGAACACGAACATCACTTTGAGTTCAATAGAATTTTTATAATTCGTAATTTGTGCATCTATTATTTTTAATCTTTCAATCGGATCCCGATTTCCAACTGGGAAGCTAAAAATTGAAGGGGCGCTAAATTAAAAAATAAATTTAATTAGACCAAAATCTAGAAATAGAAAATTTATTTAATCCTCATTAGCATAACTGAAGGTCGCTGTCGCTACTAACTTTCGCTAAGAGCGACAAAACTTTTATTTAACCATATTAGATGATATAATTAATATTAGGAATTTTATGTTACACGTGATTGCAAAGATAATCGGGACGATTAGTCATCGGTAGTGGAAGTGGGCAGTGTACTCTATCCGGAATTTTTATTTTTGCTTTTAGCAAAATATTTTGCAAAATCGTAGACACTCCCAATAGGATGACAGAATTTAAAGAAACGCCATATTTATTTTTAATATCTCTAAGTAAACTAAGAGATATCTTTTTTGATCTGGCAGAGCTGGTCATATTTCTGTAGCTATAATTTTCGGAATTCCAAGGAGCTTTGCCTTTATCGCTTGTCTCCAAAATTCTTTGAACAAAGACATAAGGGGCTTTCATTATAAACGTAAAAAATTGAAAAATTTTTGAGAACATTTTTCCATTTCTGTCCGAAGGCAAGTTAGGACTAATAGTTGGTACCGTATTATCGAACAACGACATTAGTAACTTTCTAATGGACACCCCATCGCCAATGACGTGATGTAAACGAAAAATTAGCAGGGAAAACTCCTTATTTGGATCAATTTTGGAATTAAATTTTGGAACTAAGAGAAATTCCCATGGGCTCCTGTTTTTTACATAAGGTTTCCTTAAAAGTTGTTGTTTTGTTATATTTAACCATTGCTCATCCCTAATAGTTTCTTTCTCAGTTTCTTCGCCTTCATACCAATTGATATGGTCGGATATGCAATAATCGTCGTCATTCTTCCAAAATAAGTAGCCCATCCATCGTTCCACATGCTGGTGCAGTTTCCGGTTGGCCCTTTTTAATGTCAAATTTTTAAATCTGGTTCGGATTTCTGTTAAGGAAATCCCTTCGTCAAAGACCAAAGAAACAACTATGTTATAGTCAGGATGTGTATGCCAATTTTCATAAGTTTGACAAAATACCCCATCACTTGGCTGCACAATACATTCCAAATCTTTCCGTAGTATTTTTGATAAACGGTTCACACAATAACGCCAAATAAATAGTGGGGCGCAAACAAATGGTAAGGTCACAACTATAATTATACTAATAAATAAAATTTTAATTTTCCTCACAAACTGAGAAATTTTAATTTCCATTTTATTCTTTTAAGGATTTGTTTCCTATAGAGTTTTACTATACGCATAAATGTGATATAGTGACTTATTTTACGTCGTATTGTTAGTCAATGAAGCTTTAAGGCATTTTCAACAGTTGATACTTTTATACTTTCAAAACTTCACATATTTTAAATAAAGACGTGTCTTAGGCGAGAGTTTCCTTTTTGTAGTGAATAATGGAGAACAGCTAGATACTTTTAAAAGTTACATTCCAGGAATTCAACAGTTTTTATAGTTGGTAGATAAAAAAAGATAAACATACATGAGTGTTTATATAAAAACAGTGTTGCCAGTTTTGAAATCACTGCGTAAGCACAGGATTTTCCATCCGTAATTTGAAAAATAAAAGATTTTTATACAATTTACATAGATGTGCATAATAGTACTTTAGCTAAAATGCTTGTGCTGTTAATATATAATTGCAAAATGTAAGAAATATAAACAAATGATAGTGTATAGTATATAGGTACAGTGTACATAATAATTGCATAATATAAACATGTATGCAGCACACATAGCGATCAATTACTATGCAAAGTAATATATTAATAGTTATAATGAAACATTTTAATTATTTTTATTTAAACGAGTGATTGTAAAAAATATGACTTTTTGCAATATGGGACCACTTTATCTAACTTTTCTAATAGTATAAATAATTCCAAAGAATACTAATTATGTTATATTAATATGGCAACCCTGGACATTAACTGTTCTATTAAATTAACACGTAAGCATGAGAAGTATGGACTTTACGAGAGATTTTACTAATAATTTCACACGAATTATCCTCATATTTTTACATGGTGTGGCTAATCTGCTAATCATCCATATACCCTCATTTGCACAACATTAACAGCGTTCGTCTAGTCAATGTACTTGGCCTTTGAACTTAATGGTCAATTGATTTGTCAAAATGCTTATTGGCCAATGATGCAGATTTCGGTTAACCAGTGGCAGAAGATGTTAAAAGTATGTAGTATGTGTAGTGTATTTACTCGTTTAAATGGTATAGCGAGTAGTAGGAATCATTTTTAACCATTTGACAACAATCAATGACCTTTTCTCTAATGAGATGGTACCAACAAGTAAAATAGCAATTTAGTGCAAAATGTAATACGGGATTTTTACTTTTATCAGTGTTTTAAGGCTTAGATAGGAATATGCTATTTACAATACCAATGAGACAAATTATTCGCCTTCTGATAATGCAAACTTTATTTTCTTCGCTTAAGAACACCTAAAATACTGCTCACAGAGCTGGGTAAATTTTTTCCTAACGAAACAGAACTTTTGGTTAGTGTTTTTTTAAAAACTCCTAATTCTTTTGACTCGTGATAATGATCTATGGAATATCTTAGCGAGAGGCAATATAGGTCTAAAATATATGGTGGGCAGTACAGCTATTTGCTATTTGAAAGTAGGAAGAATAGCAGCAAAGCAAATGAAAAACACCGTCAGTAATAAGTAATTCTTCATGCTATACCGATACCGTACCACTATAAGCATTCGTTAGCATGATATAGTCGGCCGTAATCTAGACAATTTATATTTAGGTATTGCAAATAACTGTAATTATTGCTAGCTCAGCTAATTATAAGGTTTGCCCCCATCTACCTATCTACCACTTCATAAATGGTAATCTCTATATTATATTATGATGTGATGTGTAGCTCAGCTTTGTAAGCAGCTACACAATCACATATGTAACAAGAAACTAGCAATAAGTACCTATAGCTTAAGTACATAATATTTGCTTTGTTTAAATTAAGTAAATTAAGAAATTGCATTTCTTTCCCTAATTTAATTAAGTACTAAATTTTTGTTCTGTAGCTTAAAAAATAGCATAAGTTTAAATAACTTTAAATAAATTAAGAGGTCAACTTCGGGTTCCCTATAAATAGGACCAACTCCAAAGTTGCACCTTTAATTTGCGTTCTGCTAGTCGTACTGTTCAAGTTGACTTGGTATCTCTTTCCTACAACTCAAGCTCTAAGACACTGATCAAGTGCAAAGACGCTGTCATAGTTGTATTCTCTAGCCTACTTATATTTATCTACCTAGCTACGTACTTACCTGTCTACTAGAATCACTGCTCAAGTGAACTGTCCAAGGAAGTACTGCTAAATTACTACTAATCGTAAGTAAACTAAGTTAGCATTTAATTATTTATATTTAGTTAAGTAAGTAACCATTTTTTCCTTTTGGTTTTATAAATGAAACATTATTGTATCCTATTGCTATTGTCAATTCTTTGAATGAGATATAAATGTAAATATAAGCTTTGACTCCATTACCTACTCTAATCCTCCTTTTGTTTGAGATTTGTTTATTTACCTACATACAATCTTATCTTTATTTGCTCACTCTCAACTCATATGCATACCTTATGTTCGTTATGTACCTACCTAATCCCATCTCATATACCTATATATTCTTTCATTTAATTTAGCTCCAGCATAACCTAACCATCCTCAAGCTTAGTATAGCACATACATACATAAGTATGATTCCTTATACCTTATAGAATCGTCCTTATAAATGGCTCCCCGATATAATATTGATATGTATATACTTTTATAATCTTTTGTATGATTTACATGCTTTTGCTTCAACTTTAGACTATGAACTGCTTTGTTTCTGTTGAGAGAATGCCTGAGCAGCCTAGTATTCCTGTGCAGCCTGTATTAGCCATAGAACCTGACTCTGTTGAGGAAGGACAACTGGAGGTATAGCTAAAAATCTTTACCTTAAAACGTATCTACCTAATTAGGATATCTCTTTTACATGCATTATAGTATAACTAGGTACCTACTTTAGATATTGATGCATTTTATGTACGTGTGATGGCAGTTATGTTCACATATATTCGAGAAACGGCTGTCTTGACTACAGATCCTGACTTTCCAGTTGAGTATTCACCATCTCATTCGGAATCTGATCATGCTAGAAGTGAAAGTGATAGTGATAGTATTAGGGAAAGTAGTGCTAGCTCGTTTAGGTATTCACCTACATCTCCAGATTATTACTTACCCAATGAACCTGTTTTCTACAATCCTGCTCTAAGCGATCTTGGTCTAAATCCATTTATTGGACATCACCCTTCATTTCACTTTAATTGGTGTGACATTAGCCAAGAAAGTGCTCTAACTTTATTTATATATAGCTTACCTCCTTTACCTTTAGCGTTAGCTGATCTTTGTGAGAAACGTTTAGCTATTGTTTGCAATAATAGTGACAACTACTTTACGAAACACCAATGCAAGTTTTTGTTATGCTGTTCAATATTATTTTGGTACAGCGGACAGTCTCGTTATAGGTTAGTTGATAATGGGAGATTTATTATGGATACTTTGTATGATCGAATTGTATATGGTGTCCAATTGCCAGTCTAAATTGAAATAAATATATCCAAATATTGATTTTTCCCTCGAACTACCTATCTTGTATGACTTAATTTAAAATGCCTACTATTACTTTACCTTTTGCGTTGCAACATATTGTAGATCATAAATATATACATTTTACTTGCCTAATAGTCCATTAGTTCATATTTCTGTATTATCATACTTACAATTACAGCACACTGTAGTGCACTGTTACCATTATAGTAAATTAGTACTAAGTAAGTAAGTAAATTAGCATAAGTATATACTTTCTAGTCTTAAATTCATATTAGATTTTTCCATTCACATTTTGCTTTTACCTATACCACCCATATATTATGGTATTAAAATAGTATTTCAAAAATTATTTTTCATAGTTTATGGCAAGTGCCACTCGTTCTAAGAAGATGGCGCCACCTGATAATGCAGCTTTAGAAAAGTCAATACAAGACTTAACTGTTGAATTGCTTTCACTTAGAAATGCGAATGTAACATTAAGCACTGAAATGAATACACTAAAGTTAGCTGTTCTTAAAACTCCCGCAGTAGATAGTATTGGTTCTATACCTATACCTACTTATAAACCCAACGAGACTACTCCCGAAGCTTTTCTTTTAGAACTGGAAGAATACTTTACGTGGAAAACTTTTCCAAAAACCAATTGGTTGTCTATGCTGTCACGAATTTTTGACAATAATTC
>JAQFYC010004839.1:0-15922 GCA_034694165.1 Tomocerus mixtus | reverse complement strand
AAATATAGTTATAAATGCATACCAAATGCTTCGTGTTATAGTTTGGATTTTTGATTTCGATTAATCAATCTAATCTCTGTTTAATAATGTCAAAAACAAACTTGCCATTAGGCAGTTCCACATAGAGATAGTATAATAAACGGGGCTTTGAGCGAAAAGTGCCGTGTGGTGTGCGACGACATGCTATCTGTTTCGTTGTTCCCATTAAGGAGTTTTGACACCAGAATTTTTTGGAATAATACTTGTCAAGCTTAGGATATTGAAAAATTGCCAGCAGAGAATTTATTATTCGTTGCATGTGATCTAATTCGTTCAGTTTTTTAAGACCCCAAATAGAGATTCTGTAGTCAACTATGGATAGTATAATACGTGCTTATTAGCATACATATTTTATTGTAAGGGAGAAGTCTTCTAATTCTATGCAGTGCCCTCAAAGCCGAGGATATACCTTGGATTCAACCTAATCAATGTAATGTGAGTATTAAATTACAGGGCTGGATCAAAATACCTACACCCCTAAATATTTGAATGTAATAATTAACTCTTTCAATGTTGATACCTTTACAATTAATATAAATTCTATCATTTATTTGGTTAACAGCCTTGTGAAAGATCATTTTAGTGTTTTCTAAGTTTATTTTAAGACCCATTTTGTCGATAGAGTTTAGTACCAATTCAATGCTGCACTTTCACATATAGGTTAGCACAATAGGTTACCATACCAAGTAGTCCGTGAAGTTGGTAAACGGGGTATCATGCTCTTCACGTATGTATTTTATACTATAAAAAATAAGTTAAAAGGCAGCGGAGCAAGCACGGAGCCTTGCACAACGCCTCGATCATATAAATATTAATTGCCATTTTTAATGAGAAAAGTTCTTATAAAAGTGGCTAAGTCAAAAGTTTGAGGTAATTATCGGACAATTTGAAATTACGTTTTAGAATTGATAGTAATTTTTGTAATCTATCATGTGGGGTATGGTGGAATGCTTCTTTAAGTCTAAAGAAATGCAACCACTTATTGTTCGGTTTGTCAAGTTCATTGTAAAGAAATTGTGTAAAAGTTGTTAAGGCACTTACACAAGATCTTTCTATTCTGAATCCATGCTGATTATCGCTGAGCAGATTATTTGACTCAATGTACGCGGAGATATTATTTTATATAATATTTTCGTACCATTTGCTAAGAAAGGAAAGATTCGAGATAGGTCTATAATTTTAATTCTTTTCATTATCTTGTTTTTTATAGATTGGAATAATAATGGATTTCTTCCGGGCATCTGGGAAAACTCCAGAAGACAAAATAAGTAAAGCAAAATATGACAATATAAGTGAAATGTGAAAGAGTTTTAACTAAATAAGATTGTGTTTAAAGGCTACCATTTACAATGAAGAATAAAATATTGATTCTCGGATCGGGTTTCATGAGTGGAGCCGTTGTGCACTTTCTGGGCGAAAACAACAAAAATTCTCTCACAATCGGTAAATATCGGATTTTTTGGACATAACTTGACTTTTAATGTTATTGTACAAATCTGTTTAATAAGCCAGATTTGTTCGTATTACCACGATATTTGGAGATGAGTACAGAAATTATGATCTTTAGCATCAAGAATCAAAGAAGAATTAGAAATTCTGAGGAAAAAGAATGGAAATGTGGAGACTGTGGTCTTGGATGTGACACGGGATTCGGAAACTCTTTCAAAACTTGTGGAGGACTCGGATATTGTGGTCTCCGTTTTGCCAACTTCATTACATGTTTCTGTAAATACTTTTACATAAAGAAATACTTGACACAAATCGCATTAATGAAGGATAATGTTGTTTTAATCGAATTAGCAATTATAGGTAATTTAATTAATGAATTTTTGTTTAAAGATAATTAAGGAATGCATTCGCTTGAAAAAGGATTTTGTGCATGCGAGTTACTACTCTGAAGAAATGAGAGAATTGAAAGCCGAAGTTGAAAAGGCAGGTATAATTGTTTTCAACGAGATTGGACTGGACCCGGGCATTGACCATCTACTTGCGATGAAATACATTGACGAAATACATGACAAGGGAGAAAAGGTTAGCAATGCGCTGTCACTGTATATATTTACATGTAAAATATGTATTAAGAAATGTCAAAATTCGTTTTAATGCATATTATAGGTGAAATCCTTTATTTCTTACTGCGGGGGACTTCCTGCTCCCGAGTTTTCTGATAACGCCCTTCGCTACAAGTTCTCTTGGACTCCTCGCCAGGCTTTGGTGAATCTCCTCAATGGAGCAAAATACCTTGAAGGGAATGAGGTGGTGGAGGTGGCCCCCGGAGGCGATTTAATTGATGTAGCTTCAGATATCCGTTTTCTACCCGGGTTTGCATTGGAAGGATATCCGAATAGAGACAGTTTGCCTTATAAAACTACATATAAAATTCCCGAAGTGGAGAATTTGCTGAGGGGAACTCTGCGCTATCGGGGATATGGTAATTCTGTTAAAATCCTGAAAGAACTTGGGCTTCTAAGCATGGCGGATCATCCCCTTCTGAATCCTAACGCAGAGGGAAACTCTACAGTTAAAACTTGGGTTGAAATTCACTCTTTATGCAGCTTCAATGCCAATCATAATGTCGCAGCTGTGCGATTTTGATCTCACACTCCTCTTACATGATCAACTGTGTGATCATAATCGCACTATGCAATTTTTATCCCACACAATACGCGTTTTTATTTTTCTAAACTGCTTTTGATTCCAATGTAGTTGTAAACGACTCAGAGATAGTTTGTGATATGTAACAAAAAATCCCAATGTCATAGGTCAAAAAGGAAAAAAAGTTTTCAAACAGACAAAGTCAAAATGCAATAATTATCGCACACCTGCATAAGTAGGGGTTAATTAATATATTTACCTAACCTGTCTTTAAAATATTCATACCTATATTCTATATCCGATTAAGGTCAATAATTTTGAGCATCCTTTTCATTACCTTGCTTTTTATAGATTGGAATAGTAATCGTATAAAACTTAAAAAAAGTTAGGCTTTTCCCATTTAATCTGCTTCTATAGCTAAATGTACTTGTAAAAGTTTAGGAAGAATGTTCTTCACTTTTCGTTTTGTAAAATTGCTACCACTCCAAGATTTCAAAAAACTATTCATTTTTAATGTATTTCTGATAAGATTTCCTTCGAACGAGTTTCAAAATATTATCTCATGTGGATATTTTGTCAAAGTAAACATTTTCCTTGACTTCCTCCACTGTGTATCTTCCTCACTTGCTTTCTCCCAAAATATTCATTTCTAGCGAATTTCTCTAAAGTAATAATCTTATTTCTTTGCATTTAGAGAGAATTCATGTCAAAATTAATTGGAGCAGATTTATCTGCCAGTGACGAAAAACTCAAATTTATATTTGGCAATAGCGATTTCCAAGTCATAGAAGATTTGGGCTTACTTGAAGATTGTCCAATTATCAAATGTAACACTCCTTTGGACACTTTATCAACTTTTCTAACGGAAAAACTTGCTTTTGGTAAGAAAGAACGCATTATTTTGTTAAATTATTATGTAACTATAAAAGAATAAAGGAATCTCAAAATTGACCTAAAAAGTCTTTTCCACAAAACTAAACTGTTCCAGAACCTCATGAAAGAGATATTGTGATTCTTCGTAATGAAATAATATCCGAGTCTTCCATTGGAGAGCAAACACTTCATGAAGTCAATTTAGTAGTTTACGGAGAACCGGCTAATACCGGAATCGGTTTTTCAGCTATGGCAAAAACTGTCGGGGCGACGATGGCAATAGCAACTGAAATGATTCTTTCGGGTAATAATCCTAATTACTGTAAAACTATCATTGAAATTAATCTTAAAAATCTTCAGCTATTAACCCACAATTATATATAAAGCATTCAAGTAGTCAATGCTCAAAAATTTTACTGAAGATCCAAAATGTTTGGACATTGAAGTATTTTATTCAATTCTTTTTGTACACAACAGGTGAGATTGAAGAAAAAGGAATGATTCTTCCTCTTAGTCGGTCAATTTATATCCCTATGCTACAACGGTTGGCTCAAAAAGGCATTACTCCCTTTACCATGAGCAAGAAATTAAAAATCTGATTTATGATCAAGAACTAAAAATATTTATGCTTATATAAATTCTTAAAACAATAGAAGTAAATGAAATCAGTACATGCAAAGGCAAAATCATAAGCAGAAATCAAAGAATTTCCAGGTTTTTTCATTCTGTGAATTGCATAGTTAATAAAAATGGTATAAGTATTGCAAAAATTATAGAAAATTCAAACTACTACTACATTTCAGTATGGTATAAATCGTGGAAAGTCCAACGAAAACCACTCTTTGTTATATAGTGTTGTGCTATGATATTCTAAATCAATCATGCAATAAATATAAATGTATCTTAAACGTAATAAAATCATTATGTACAAAATTTTATTAAAATCCATAATTAATATATTACAATTTTCTTAATACAATCTTAGATATTCGAATTTCCTTAATTCTGTTATCTAGCGTCCGCTACGGAAATGAATGGTGCCCAAAAACAAAATTACGGTTTGCATTGTTAACATACCTAAATAATATCAATATCTACCAAAATGTGTCCAAAATTTCCAATGGCGATGGAAATATCGATAAAGACCAATTCATTATTACGTAATTAAGTAAAATAGTTAATTCGAAAGCAAATTAAAGAAGGAAAGTTGAAAAGAAAAAAGAAATATTCCGTAGAAGAAAGAAGTATTCCGTCCTCAAGGCAGTTTATGGTTTTGTGCTGCTCCTCTGTGATATATTGAAATAACATCTCATTGTGCCCCAGTTAAGGTTCAGGATAGAAAAGTGCCTGACAAGAAGCCACTCGGACTTACTTGAAAGCGGGTCCAGCAATTTAATTCAAAAGTAATTAGTTTTTCAAGTGTTCAGGATGATTGCGAAACAGTCAAGAGGATTTCTTGATTTCTCGTAGTTCTTGATTTTGTGACCGTGAAAATATTAAAGTGCGTTATTTTCTTAATTATTAGATTATGTATTAATTAAGTTGATTTGCATTGAACTCATCAATATTGGCCAGAAATTATTTGCGAATTTCTTAGAGCATTGCATAATATACACTTCAGTTCAATGAAACAGAATTACAAGCCCGTAAATAAATGCAAATTGTTTTTCTATTTTTAAAACAGGTAACAAGTTCAAAAGTTCAAAATGAGGATATCGCGAATTTTGATTTTGTACGGAAGTCAAACTGGAACAGCTGAAGATGTAGCTGAGCGACTCACTCGGGAAGCAATGAATTATTCGCTGTCCCCATCCCTATTCCCCATGAATTCGACATCCCCTGAGGAAATATCAGAGAAATGGAAAGGTTCGGAAGTGGCTGTCGTATTCATCTGCTCCACCACAGGCCAAGGGGACACTCCAGATAACATGAAAAGCTTTTGGAAACTTCTGTGCCGAAAAAATCTACCTGAAAATCTCTTAATGGGTTTGCGTTTTGGAGTGATCGCGTTGGGAGATTCCTCATACGAAAAATACAATTTTGTGGGAAAAAAGTTATTCCGAAGATTGAATCAGCTGGGAGCTTCTGCTTTAGTGGATGTTTGTCTTGGGGATGATCAGCATGACTTAGGACCGGATGCTGCAATTGATCCCTGGCTAAACTCCTTCTGGGAGCAAGTAGTTCCAGAGAATATTCGAACTTCAGTTGCAAATGGAAATAATTCTGGAGAAAGAATGCCAGAACCAAAGTTTAGACTAAAATATACAAAAGAAAATCAAAATTCGGTGAGGAATCCTGGAACAGATAAGAATTTCGAGTTTCGAAAGCTGACAGAGATTAAGCGGGCTACTCATCCAGAACATTTCCAGGATGTCCGTCTTATTACCATAGAACTGGAGAATTCTTCACTTAAATATGAACCAGGTAATAATATACACAGCGAAATATAAAAGAGTCTAAAAAATCCATGAATACAGTTCATCCGAAGTTGCTGGAGTAAGTTTTGTGACTTTCAATATTGTTTTGCGATTGTCATTAATTATTTGGGATTTTCCCCATTTTTGAATATTTTTCCTTAATTTCTTCTCTAGGCGATGTCCTGATGATTCTTCCAAGTAACTTAGAAACCAATGTGGAATTTTTCTTCTCTCTTTTCCCAAGAATCAATCGTACTGACAAAATATACTTAGAGAAGAACCCGAAAATTCCATGGGCAAATATTCCAGCTGAAATAATCGCCAAGCTTGGCCCCGAGCCGTGGAGTTGGGAGAAGGTCGTGACTAATCTTTTGGATATCCAATGTGTTCCCCGTCGCTATTTCTTTGAACTCCTTTCTAAATTCACACCCAACGAACTGGAAAAGGAGAAGTTAGAGGAATTCTCTCGACCGGAGGGTCAGCAAGATCTATTTAGCTATTGTAATCGCCCCAAAAGAAATACTCTCGAGATTTTACAAGATTTTCGCTACGCGACAGAAAATATTCCTCCAGAGTATATTTTCGACTTGATTCCAACGATTAAACCCAGAGCTTTCTCCATTGCAAGTTCAATGCGTGCTTTCCCTTCCGCCGTCCAAATACTCGTCGCAATTGTCCAATACTCAACAAAGTTGAAAACGCTTAGATACGGCCTTTGTTCCAATTGGCTTTCCTCTCTTTCTGTTGGGGACCCAGTTTTAGTTTGGACCCAGAATGGAAGTTTTCGGTTTCCAACCAAAGAGGAGGTTAACTTCACATAATTTTAGATCCAAATTCAATTATCAATTCTAATATAATTTGTATGAAATATCGATTGCCGCAGAATTACCCAGATGTTACTGTTTTTTCCAGAATGCTGCGGTGATAATGGTCGGACCAGGGACAGGCTGTGCACCATTCAGGTCTTTCATTTCCCAGAACTTCGATTCCTTAAACACTCTGGTCTTATTCTTCGGCTGTCGCAATCAAGATATGGACTTTTATTTCCAAGAGGAGTGGACGCAACTTCAAAGGCAAGGTCAATTAAAGCTAATTCCAGCCTTTTCCAGACCGACTCCAGAACAAAACTGGTAAAATAACACTAATTGAAAGCTTGCACGACGGTGCAAAAATAAATTATCGTAACGAACAAAATTATTTCAATTCTTAATTTCCTTTTCTATAGTAAAAGAAATTACGTGCAGCATCAAATTGAAAAGCATGCAGAATTTCTCAGAGCACTTCCGTTTGATGGCCAATTTTCAAGAAAAGTGTACATTTATGTCGCCGGTAACGCGAAGCAAATGCCCATAGATGTGATAAACGCTTTCGAATCTGTTTTTCTAAAGGATTTTATGAAGTCACTAGCTCGTTTAGGCTACTATCAAACCGAAGTGTGGTCTTAGCATTTGAAAGTCAAAAAATAAAAATGTAATGTAACATGTAACAAGAATAGAATCGACCAAAATAATAGAAATTCTGAGTTTAGAACACATGAATAATGTAGTATAATACGTCACATCCAAAACATTGAAGATTTTGACGGGACAAAATATTTTTAGAAATGACATGTTCCTTATTCATAGCTCGTAACGTGATGCTATTCTTACCTTAGTATTATTATAGCTTAGTATTTAATGTCTTATATTCAAATCCCAGTCAAATATATGCATTAGCAATTTTGGTTCTATTTTGCAATTTAGCATCGCTGACGTACCATGTCCGAATGTTCATTTGTTCGGAGTATGTCCAGAATTTGGCTGGAGTTTGTCCGTAATAGTAAAAACGACAATTTTCTGGATTTATTAATCGAACACATGTGATTTTATCTTTCTTTAACTTACAAAAGTAAAAGCCAAAAGCAGAACTCGTGAATTCTAACTAAATCATAGAAATATGAAAATTCCTAAAAGTTTATTTAATAAATCGATAATATTCATATTGTAGAACGAACTTTTACTTGTTCTCGCTTAACTCACATACTTCATATATCCATTCTGAATAGTAATTATCTACAATTAGTCAAACATTGTAGTTTCTTCTTTCCAAATCAATGTTAGGCAAGGCTATTAACTCTACGTACATATTTTTATTTTTAATACGACATCTGTAAACTAACATTAACTTTGGTTTGAATTACAACTAGGGCTGTTAAATCCGACATAAAATTCTAAATCCGGATTTAAATCCGTTTTTACACATAGTGTATTCTTATTAAAAAGGATAACTTCTATAGAAATTTTGTCTTAAAATTGCGAATTATGTTAAAATTATGAATTGCGGTAAAATTGTCTCATTCAATATGGGAAAATGAAGGAAAATATTCTTTTAGCAATCTAAAATATGACCTTAAGAAACAGCTCATCAAGTGTATCGTCGCCCATACTAGAACGAATTTTGTTGCCCAAATATTCAGCAGAAAGGAAAGCACGCTCCGACTCCACACTTATTGGTCTTGCTTACAGAAAATGTTCAAAGATATTTTTCATACAATTTTACTGCTAAAAGATATTTTTCATACAATTTTACTGCTAAAAGATATTTTTAATGCAAAAGTTTAAACAAATCCGGATGTACCAAGCGTCAAATCCGGATTTAACAGCCCTCTTTATTTTCCATTGTGAAAAGTAACAATTAATTTAAATAATTTTAAAATTTTAATTTTCAGTTGCACGTATGATCGACTTCTACTACCTTTCTTTCTACCATTTACAAACATACACTAACTAATGTAAGTTTTACAATAATTCATCAATCCATTGCATTGAAGTAAAGATTCGTAACTACAGCATATTTATACAATTAAACAACAAAAACAACAGCTCCATTATTTTAGTCCAGATGTCCAGATCCAAAACAGTAGTCCCTAACTAAATATGATGATAACGTGTAAATAACGGTGACAAAATTAAATTACTGGTAGAAAAATGCTAGGACAAACAGGAGAAAAGCTAGAATGGAAATAATGATTTGCTTTAAGACTTTTTTGTTGCATTAAAGATTGAATGTTTGGACGTTGAGATGATTTTGACTCTAATTGTTGTGCTGCCCTAAGTCTTGTGTGTCATGTGGTATCTTGTTATATGTATTAGTTCCGTCTGTTTTTTCCTGTGCGTTGTATCATATAACTAGGTATTAGCGTTAATCGAAGAGCTGGGGAGCTAATATTGTTTGGGTGGAGGTGGCTATGATTTTTATAGCTGAACGGAGATACATCGTTATTTTATTTGTTTTGTAATATTGGTTACATAATTGGATTTATATACTTATGTTGCGGGCTGTTTATAGGGCACAATACACTATTTACCTATTTAGAAATAATAATAAGTTAATCAAGATATAAATATAGTCCCGATCGAATTATATGAATAATGTTCTAACAGAAAAAGCGTCTTATAAGTCACCTTCACATTTAATCAATTGTTTCTATCGTTCCTAGAAAAACTGTCCAATGGGATTAACAATTAGTTATTTCTATTAGATGCGTGATTCTGAGAAACGTTGAAGGTCAATATTGACATACGCTTTCTGAATATAAAAAACAATATCTGCAATTTAAAAGAAAAGCCTTGAACCGCTGTACTTGCAAAGAAATTGCAAGTACAGCGGTTCAAGGCTTTCTTAAAAAACATTTGATGCTTGGTTACTTACTTTATATTATATCGGTAAAATATTTCACTGAATTAAAATTAATTATTGGAAACAATAATTTTTATAATGCTTGTAAAATGAACTTACTTAGCTGCATGCATTTATTCCCATTTATTTCCTAAAATTGTCATTTTTTGACGCTTCCTGAAAAATGCATGCCTGTAATCATAATTTGTGCAAGCCACATATTCATACATAAGTAATGTATTTTACTCATTTTATAAACATTTAGTTTTCATTTTCTCCTTTTAAGGGCAACATTCTTGAAAAGTGTAACTAAAAGATTTGTAAAGTATATAGTAGGAGCTGGAAAACAAGCAAATTGGTCAGTTTTCCTTTGTCTGTGGATCCCATCGCTGAAAATAAATAATGAAGTCCTTACAATCATTCAACGCCAGGACATTTAGCTATATTGTACTTTCTACATATTATATTCTAAGTGTACATGCCTCGACCTCGAACAGACGTTTTGAAAATTTTGGCAGCACAACTCAAGGTAAGTGAGATGTTATCTTAAAACTTAAGGACACGGTAGTATTTTAAAAATAATTTCAGATTAATTGTAACCATAACTTTATCAAGCTGTCCAATATTTTGCAATCGTGTGTACCCATGGACAAACATAAAATTAATTGAATTTGGTGAAAAGAATAAAGATCGGGAAATAAGTGCAGGATAAATACATATAAGGGAAATAAAAATTTAATTTAAAATGTCAAAAAGGTTTGCATACCTTATTGTATTTATGTTACAGTGGACGGTAACCGGGTAAAACGGTCTTACTTCCGCAACAGAGTGGGCTTTATGTAAAAAAGAACCAACACCCAAATGTCAATTTGGAAAAATGATAAGTGACTAACCAAATTCACCTGGTGGGAATTGAATGGTCATGGAAACTATTGTGGAAGTGGGGGAAGTGGTACACCTATAGATGACATCGACACATGCTGTTTAGAACACGATCGTTGTTGGGATGGACTTGAAGAATGGGGATGTAAACCGAGTGACATTACGATTAGATTCAAACTGAATTCACAAATCAATAGACTTGAATGTCAAAACAGCGACGGAACTTGCGAAAAGGGAAAGTGAGAATGTGACTTGAAATACCTCAGATGCTTAAACCGTATTAGGACATATGGATAAAACAGCACCACCATCTGATTACTACGAAACTCGAGCCAAACCTGAGCCATATTGACATTCTTCAACATGCATACCGGGCCTTACATTTTGTTCTTACCCTTTGCTCTAGCCCTTTCTTCTTCAGGATTTTTACTTGCAAAAAGGAAAAGACTTTGCTCTTAAAATTTGAAGAATAATTTTTGACAAATGATAGCAATAATATGATTTACTTAATTGGAAAAATAAATATTTAAATGTGCCTTTGTTTTATTGCCCATTTTGAACGTTATTGAAATGCAACGCAACATTTCTCATCAAAAGTGAATGGGAAATGTTTGTGAAAAGCCGGTATTAAACATTCAAATATATTTTTCAACACATAATACATTTATTTGCATAGATAGGAATAATCATCAAATTATTGTCCTTGGTTTTCCCATTTTTGACTTTTGAAAAATATTCAGGCACGCTATGCTTTATGAACAAACTTTTAAATGCGGAATGTAAATGATCAAATACAAATAATATAACACATCGCCATCTCCACCAAAATCATAAAAAAGCATAAAAATCTATAAATTATAGCTCAACGATTTGCTGCGGAAAAGGTATCCTCTTGAGATGGTAAACAAGGATTTGGAGGTTGGTATACTTCGTCAATTATTGGATACCGGACAGTATATCTATGAGCTATGTTTGGTCCTTTTGTACTATGATTAACAGTTTATTTGGAAATTACTTTACGCCAGAATCCTACTGAAGTGGATTGTACCAGCAAACTTCAGTGCATCGTTCACACATTTGATTATCTTTTCGATTTATCTTTCTTATCTCCAAACGATTACCAATATTATTCCAGTACTTATTATGGATATTACAACCATTTTATTACACTTAATTCACTGTCCCGGATTTAATTGTTGTCCGTTAAGTTTTGCTGTTCAATAGCCCAAGATGTAAGTGAAATTAGTCCAACATTAGTTGGAGTCAGAATTACAACCTTATTTATATTATACGTAGCAGTTTGTTGGAAATATTTGGTAGACCATGAGCCATTCAAACCCTCTCACAACTGAGGAGATACAGTCTATTTATCAAACTTGGGGTTTGGTATCTAGCGATTTGAAAGGGCATGGAATAAAATTCTTTAGTCGGTAAGGGATTATCTGTAATAACATATTTATACAAAAACATTGTTGGAAAGACGTACTTTTTTATCATAAATATTGCAAATTATTTATTACCTAAATATGTTACACTTTTGACGGAACAGTTTCTTTAAGGAGCATCCCCATTACCAGAAATTCTTTCATGGATTTGCCAACATCCCACTTAATCAGTTGGCAAGCAATAAAAAGTTTCAAGCTCATTCATTTACCATAATGTCTACAATTGGTCTTCTGGTATCTAATTTGGAGGACCCAGAAGTATTATCTGAATTGCTACTAAAAATTGGACAAAATCATATCAGACACAAGCTGAAAATAGAAGATTTTAAGGTTAGCTCTTTTATGTTCTGGTGCTTTTACTTTGTCAAGTTTAACATATTTAATTAATGAAACATCTATATGAACATTACCATATCATTGATATCAATTAATATATTATTTATTTCCTATATTGACTTTTCATCGCTTTAAAATGTGTATTACGTAACTTCATCTCTAGAAACTCGAGAAAATTCTGCTCCAGTATTTTTCAGATGAACTTGGTAATGCATACACATCCACCTCGTCCATCGCATGGCAGAAGGTACTTGCAGTTATTATCAATAAAATCGAAGATGGTCTCAACGCAAATATCAATTCAGTTGTGGAGCTCAATAGTAAAATACTTGGAGGGTTTGAGGAAAAATCCACCAGGGACTTACTTATTGGAATTTTAGGTTTCATGGGTTTCATAACCTTATTGTACAAATTTGGACCAAAGCGTCATCTATGACACTCAGATGCACAAAGTGCAAATGATAAGCATCAATAATGAAAATAATGATGTATAGGTACCTAATTACATTAGGAATAAATGCATTCCTCTTTATCAAAAACGCTTTGCAATAAAATTTTACTGTGATTACTTTTATACCATTCGTCAATACTATTTATCATTTAAGTCAGTGTAGTCTGCATCGTATTGTTAAAATTTTAATAAAATATTTATCATAATCATTACACAATACATTATATAATTTTATAGTACCCCAACCAAATGGGGTTCTGTGAGACCTGCCATGTATAACTTATTTAAAAGAGAAACATATTATGCAAAAACATATCTTACAATGAGATTTATCGCGTGTGCGGTGGAATCTCGCAGCATCAAAGCGAATGTGGGGTACGCGGTGGTACTTGCCATTTGTATGATTTTTTGTTATTGATTGATTGATCAGGATTTTCATTGAATGCACTTGATGAGCAAATAGCCAATAGAGCGTGACATAATATATATAAAATATGTTTATATACTATTACATAATTTCATTTTCTAATTTATTGAAAAAATTATTTCTATTCAGTGTAATTATCACATAATTACATAGTATATTAATAATTACAAAATCGTATGAATCAATTAAAGTTAATATATTATATCTATTTATCACTATTATTAATGAAGTTAGCCTGTGTTCTGTCGTGCATTCTGCATATGTATTCTATATTCTACATAAGTACATTTGCACATTAAGTAAATTAGTGTGTTGGGTTTCTTATTATTACATAACTTACATTACTCATTTTCGGAAAATTTGTATAGATATGTTTGTTGTAATACATGCAATCATGATTAATTCTTAATTACGCTAAAAGTGTTTAGCATTTCCTGGCCATTTTTATCTGTATTAACAATAGAGGTAGGTATGTTACATAACAGAAAAGTATTTATTGTAATTGTACTGTTCATAGTTGTTGCGTATCCGCAAGTCTTCTTCCCTGCTTATTTCTTTTACAGATTTGTATATAAATGTGTTCTGTAGCAATTAACTCTGCGCTAAGATTATTCCATACATGCAACTTATTTATACTGACAAAAACATCTTTGAATCTTACAGCCCTGTTATAATTTGTATATGAGTCCCACTGCCTTAACTTAATTAGTTTTAGGAAACATATTTTGGACACCTGTGCTTTTCCTTGTAGGTACTCCAAATAACTTAAATAGCAATGATAGCAGGTTTTTACAGATGTCTACTTTTGTTTTGAATCGCATTGTTTTCAAGCGAATTACGCAACCTGGTACACTTGATTTTACCCCCAGTGTTTTACAAATAAATTGATTCTGATTAATCTCGTATCTCAGTTGGATAGTTTAAACTCCATCCCTGTGAGAATAAAACAACGAGGAAAAAGCTACTGAGTCAAATAGTCTGAATTTCGTTTCTAGTTTTTCCAGTTTGCCTTTGTAAATCATTTGTGATATCAATGACAACGTTTTGTGCAACATATTGTTTTTCTTTTTAAGTGGAGCACTGTGTTTTTGAATTTGCATGACGACGAGACCAGTACCCCAAGATACACGTATTCAATTGTGGTTTCTATGATCTTTCCCTGGTAGGTGAAGTTGAGATTTCGTTATAGCGGTCCCCAGATATTTTGTTATACCAATGCAATGCATCTTAATACTGTAATATAATGTATAAGCTGAAGCATGTGAAAACGTGGTCTAATTCCTTTGCCAGATTACCGATTTGTTCAAAAATACATGACCTTGCTTATAAAGTAGCTCTACGTCGCTAACTTCTGATAAACATCATAAGCCAAAAAAGTTCAAAAGTTAGAACAGTGGAATGGATTGTCAGAGAGGCAGACAGTAGAGACAGGAGCAGGCTTTCTCAAAGGTTCCTAGATCACTTTCTAGCTACAATCCAGTACACACACAAAACGGAACGCCAAACCAGTCAGCCAACACAAACACAACAAAACCCACAACACCAAACCGACAATATGTTACTTGCTTGTAATGACATCAACAGTTGATAAATTAGTACATAAACTAAACCAAGCATGCTGGATTCACTGGTGAACTCCAAATTATGAATTTCATTTTGGAAATGGGGTTCTGGGGAAGGGGTAGTTGCCAAAACCCACACCCGTGGTCCTAAAATTTTGAAATGTGGTAAACAATCTAATTCAAGCATGCTGAATTCAATGGTGAACGCCAAACTTCATATAAGAGGAGTGCGAGATAAAAATTGCCACGTTGCGCGACTATGGTTGGCAAAGAGGTTGCCCAAGTATGGGTTAAAGAAAATGACATTTTCACACATCGTAAATCATTGCAATATATATTATATAATAATTTACAGCATCGTAATATTATATAATGGGTACTTACCTTTTCCAATAATTTTCGTTTATTATACAGTTAAAATTGATAATAAATAATTACAAATTTTTACATTTTACTAAAACAGCATTTGTTTCATCTTTTCTAAAGGCTATTTTAAATTTTCATGTCACCATTGCATTTATTATGCTGCTGAAATTAGTTGTTTTAACTGCACAATTACAGATTTAGATTTTGGCAAACGCCCCTCCTTTAACCCCGCTCCCTTCCAAAAGGAAATTCAGAGTTTGGAGTTCACCATTGAATTCTGTATGCTTGAGTTAGTTTGTTTACCACATTTCATAATTTTAGGACCACAGGTATGGATTTTAGAAAGTCACCATTCCACAGAACCCCATTTCCAAAAGGAAATTCAAAATTTGGAGTTCACCATTGAATTCAGCATGCTTGAATTAGTTTGTGTACTAATTTATCAGCTGTTAATATCGTTACAAGCAAGTAACATATTGAGGGTTGGTGTTGTGGGTTTTGTTGTGTTTGCGTTGGCTGAATGCGACTGGTATGGCGTTCTGTTTTGTGTGTTTACTGATTGTAGCTAGAAAGTGATCTAGAAACCTTTGAGAAAGCCTGGACAAGAGTATATTGGTTAGTCATTAGAGAGCCAGTTTTGGCCAGGGGCATCATAACACAATAATTTCCTTCCAAAATCCACGAAAGAATTATATTGAATTTCGCTATGCCCTTCTAGTTGGTCCAATAGTTCAGTAGGTACTATAAATACTTAGGATACTTTACTTCCTGAATCCTCTTGATAAGACTTTACAAAATACAAAGTAAATCCTTTTGATTTATGAGTAATAAAATGAAGCTCAACTCAAATCCATCTGGACACAGCATGCATA
>JAQFYC010004838.1:0-15922 GCA_034694165.1 Tomocerus mixtus | reverse complement strand
TCCATATCAAACATTTGGGGGTCCCCACAAAATATTCCAAGATGCAAAGGTTTCGGAAACCTCAAAAACGGTCCTGTCCTGTTTGCCTGACCCCAACCTATAAGCCAATATAATATATATAAGCTATTAATATAAAGCCATTACTAAATGCAATAATAAATATTGCTGGATTACCATTCATTACTATCATTACTATTATAGTAACGACATGCTACATTCAGGAGTACAGCTCCAGGCAGAATTCTGCTGATATGTATGTGATGTGCATAACGTGGTAAGATACACCGCGACATTCATTCAACATTTTTACTAGCACTGCATAGGAGTTGAATTTGAGTTCTTGTTTATTTTTATTTTATTTTATTTATTTATTATTGTTTCTTCAACAGGCCCACACTCGAGATTTACGTATATACAACAGTATAATAGTGTTGTATTGTATACTATAAATCATAATGCTAAATTACATCATTTGACTACAGTTTTTTACATCAGTTTTTTTCCAATGGTTTTAACTCTTCTCTCTTACGTTGTTTGTGTTATGTTACATATCCCAGACCCCAGACTCCTTTACAAAAGACAGTTTCAGGTTAGGTTGTGATGCAATTGCACGCATAGATTAGATTGAATACGACAAAAGGACAAAACATTAACATATTATTTATAGATACCATAATATTTAATATTGTACTGTACTGTATAGTCAGTATAGTGCGTATAGTTGTAGCGTAGCGTTGAGACATCTGCAAAAATGTGTTTGTGGTTTGTGTAAATGTGTACATCCACATATCTGGTAGTTAGTTACTGAATTATTTTGAATTTGGATTGGAGGTTATTTATAATTGTGTGCAATTATGTATCGAGGTTCTTTCTACATAACTTTCGTTATAGTGCAAGAATTCATTATTCATCATTCATGCAGGAATGTGAATATGAACTGATTTGGTGTTAAGTTGTATACAGTTAATAAATGATGAAGAAGAGAACAGTATAAGAAAAAACGTAAGTGCGATAGCGTTGTCATTTCTAATGTCCAAGTTAATTTACTTAATTACTGCAGTCAAACGTGTGCACATAATACATTTATTGCCCATCCATGTTATGTTAAACTGATTTCTTTATGGCATAGTTGATAGTCATAAAACATATATTATATCGTCTACTATTTATTGTCGTTATAGAAGAGCTTGTTAAGACTCAGTTTAGTTTTCGCAATACCAAAAGCCAAAAGCAATGCAATGCAAAATGCAATGCATGCAGCGAATATTTTTGACTGGTATACTAAATAAGAACTGCGGTTTTATATATTTATATATAATATTATAGTGGTGAGTCAGCTATCATAGTGTATGACTATTGTTATTTAATTACTTGCCATGGCCATGTACTATTGTAATAAAAGGAATAGTTTGACGATGAAATCAATTCTTAGGAAACTTAATTACTAATCGTAAATAATGTATTGTTCTTATTGTAGTATAATATGTATCTGTAGCTAAGAAGTGTATATTTAACGCAACACAAATATATGGAGTTTGTTAAATGTAGGAAAATGTTGGTTGAATTGAAAACGATGCCTCCAATTACTTCAGTAGCTAACAACCACTAACCACTTTATTTTATGTGCTAGAGTAGACAGTAATAAGAACTAAATTGCTATACAAATAAAGATATTTCAACATCAGGGATTTCCAATTTAAGAACACCAGACCAGGTTAGGTAGTTACTAGTTAGGTAGTTTCAAAATTTCGGTGACGTGTACTTTAGGTCAAACTAGGTTGGTTGACTTGTGTTCTTTTAAATACGTTGTTACAGCCTTTACATGGACTCCTGCATATAAACAGTACATACAACATGGCTTATTAATTTAATTTTAGGAACGAATTAATTGTTTTTGATCGATTGATCGATTTGTAATTTTGGCTAACTAGTAACTATCCTCAACCTCAGTTGAGTTATTTACTTATATTGTCAAACTAAACAATTCTATGCTCAAAATTCCATGGATAATCTCAGACGTTGAAGGCAAGTCAAGTAGTGACAGACAGAATATTCCACTACCTACTAACTAGATTTTATGGTATGTGATTAAATGTGATTACCTAAATCTCTTTAGTTTCCATATTTTAGTATTATAAACCTATAGAAGTAGCAATTTATTCATCAGTTATTTACGTAAACTATAAACATGACGAATGACGACGAAGTGTGAGTAAGCCAGCTGCTAGCTAGGTGTATAGGTAAATAGGTACATAGTATAGTGACTACGCAAGAAATGTAACAAAATTAATTAGCTTTGAACAGTTCGTCAACATAGCAAACTTACGTGCGTCAGATAAGTTGCCTCGTTGGCCTGTAGTTGTAGTTGTACTGTATTTCAACAATAGTCTTCTATATAGTCAACCTCAAGCATCAAGCATCTTGTTAAGAAAACTGGAATAAAATGAAAGTAGTAAGTTAAAGTTAAGTAGACATTTTATGCAAATTAACAGGAAATGCATAAACACATGCAGAATTAAACTTTTAGGTGAATTTGTTACTTTTCTTAGATGTAGGTGCCCAAACCACTCTTTTAACTTGTTCCATATTTTGAATGAATATCAATCAAGAGAGTATAATATATTTACATAAATCGTGTTTTTGTGTGCAGTGTAAGCATCGTGTTAGGTAACCAAATTACTTCCTTATGTAATTGTGACACACACTCGGCCATTACCTTTTTTAAACTAATATTTGGACCTGAATCTATTTACAATACTTTGTGTACTATATTAGAGTGGATGGATATAATATATTTGACAATATTGGTGATGTAATATTTATTATTTGTTTCAGAAAAAGCGTCTTCCTACATGTGGCATGAAAAAGGATAATAACTGCTACTGCTAAATGATTCATTAACGGAACCATTTTAGTTAGACATTACATTTTGATGGAATACGAATTTGCATAGAAAACGGACAAATCAAGAATTCCCGCCGAACGTCGTCTGAACGTTTTACATTGTGTTTGACAATCCGACTGTTCCACCGAGTGTTATCGCTGCGAGTGCTTACTTTACTTACATTACATACGATCGCTTTCAATTTCAATCGCAAACTCCCTACCTAATAGAGTTAAAAAAGGTACCCTTACTACTTGTTCCACTCAACGTAACACCTTAATATATAGTTGATTAGTATTTTGTGGTAAACATTATCAACTATCACCATCAGGCGCACTCATGGAATTATACTTCATGCCCGGCCGCGCCAGCCACTTATAATTCATAATTTAATACGTGGCTGATGCACGGCCTCCGCACTCGCATAATTGTAATTCTCGGCTACGAATCTCAATAGTAAAAACGCTGGCGCGTGCGCGCGCAGCTCTTTTACTATTGAGATTCGTAGCCAAGAATTATCCAATTATAAACAACTACAGAATGGAGCTTTGAGCTGAAAGATAATTTTTGGGCAATGGATTTATCCATGAATTATCCTTGATTATTGGCGCAAGTGGCACGCTAATTTGTTCTAGCCAATAAACGTCGAGTGTGCCCAAGGATAATTTAAGGAAAATAACTGAAGAGTGAATAACATAGAGAGGCAGAGGATTCCAATTTCCAATTGTCACTTTTCCACTCTATAGTATCCATAGATAGTATTTAAAAGCTATTTGGGCGCACTCAATATCTTCCGTTGTATCTATTTACTTTATTCAAGGTATATTCGTTGTTTGTATAAGCGATAAGGAACCGGTGTTAAATAACTCATACTTTTTCCATGTATGGTGATAAAGTCGTTAGTTAGAGTTTAGAATAGAACTATAACGCGAAAAGAGACTCAGAGCCAGATTATTGTAGTGACACACTCAATAGGCCAGTTCACGTGTCCAACATTACGTTTGGACTTAAAATCAACTTTTTGGATCCCCTTATAACCTGTTACCAAATGTGTATCAATCGAATGCACTAGTAAAGGGCTTTAGAATAACACTAATTTATTTTTTCAACGGTGTCCCGTTCGTGAGTAATACAAAAATCAGATTTTCGGATTTTTCTAATCTGGAATCCCATTGATTACTCATGAACGGGACACTGTAGAAAAGGGATGTGCGGACACGTAATGCGGGACACGTGAACTGGTCTATATACATAATAATTGCATCTGTATTCCTTATTTATGGAATAACGTGTAAATAAGTAACACCTAAATAGATTTTGAGTGCTATTTTTATATATTATGTCAGTGGAGTTCAACATTCAAGTAAATACCTTTTGTCATCATTTTTCCGCAGATTTGTTAGTACAATAATTCCAGTCACAATCAACAATCAAATCAACGAAAATGTGTTCCTCGTCGCACCAAAAATTCATCCAGCATATAATGCTCCTTCACATTGTGTTCCTTCTAGCAATAATTGCTATGGCTTCTTCAGATCAAGATCGACCCAAAGAATTGAAATTTGTCCCGTGGGGCCATCGCTGCAAAATTCCCAACAAAGGAGAAAATCTGAAGCCTACTGATCGCTGTGATGAAAGCGTTGGAATAGTTTGCCAAAAATATACCCAAGGGGAATACTGTGGATGTCGTCAGGAAAATAATGTCCCTGGTGCAGAAACAGTCAGTTATGATACCAGAAGTAAACAATGCCGTCTTAAGGTAAATAGTCCCTTAATATCATTATATTTAACGTCATTAAATTAATTTCCACAAAAATATTCTAATTGATGAGTTTCGTTGTACCGCATTACGTTTCTTTCAGTGTTCAGTGTTGTATTGGAAAAATTGTTTGCTAATTTACCCATTTCATATTTCTTTTAACGACGAGCTTAACTCATGATATGATGATGACAAGTTTTAACTTTTTAGCCAAAAAGCTGACAAAAAGCAGAATAATTTAATTGCTTTTAATTGTTGATTAGCGTGCACGTTTATAGTAGGTTTATAGTAGACCTTTATTAACTGGAAATGAATCGTTTTTAAACCCGAATGGATTAATAATAAAATGTCAAACGTTTGTTTCTGTTTTGTTTAGGTGGGCCAATTTTGCCATTATGTCAACGCTACTGCATATCCTGATTTCTATGCCAGTCTTCCTTTCAATAGCAAATGCCATGAAAATGCAGAATGCAAGAATGTCCGATTGATTTCAAAGAACGAAAATCATAAGAAATCCGACGATGCAACTTGCATCTGCAAAGACGGGTATATCGCTTCCAAAGATTTAGCCCAATGCCACGACCCAAACTCCGCCGCATCTCCAGTTGCCAATCAATTTGTTTACGGTTTAGCTCTCTTATTTGTATCTGTTAAATACAGACTAATACTGTAACAAATATCCTACCATATAAAATATATTAATCAAATATGTGGAGGATTGAAATAATGTTATGTTACTACTAGATGTATGTACTGTTACGTAAAATTTATTACTAGATAAGATATTGCAGAGTACTTTTGTAATTGTTTAAAATGTTTGAACATGACAGTGCAATTAAGGAACAATAAAAATATGTTGTAAAAGAAAATATCTTAGGATCAGACAGTCTGACAGTAAGAATAACTACAGTTACATGAGTAACTTACATAATATGTGTCCAATTTTAAGAAATCCACAATCAACGTTACATGTAGCAGTATTGAATCTTAGTGTGGAGTCAATTTAGTCCATATACTAGTATATAGTAACAGTTACAACACAACGGAGCAATTTTAAAAACTTTTGTAAGCTGATGTATGATTATTGTATTATTGAGGTATTGAATTACCAAAGCTTTATCTACAGCTACGTTAGCATAAACAGTTATCTAGCGAGTAGCGAAATCATCACTAAATCTAAATCGTTGAATCGATGCTTGTGACAAAATGAAGGAATACGGAAAACTATATGTATGTATACGAAATATCATGGTTAACTAATGACAATCAGATAATTAAATAAATTATACATAGTTAGTGTGTGTGAGTACACCTCAGTTGGTCCACAAATATAGCTCTCGCTCTCTATATCTATCTATATATATAAGTCCATATCTGTGCTCTCTATTAACAATAAAAGTAAGCAGTACGTTGCTGCCCTAAAGATGTTTGATTGATTACTATTCGTTTCAGGCGAATACTTTCTTAAATGTTTACTTAAATACGAACTTACGTTTATCCTAATAGTATTAATATAAGACTGCAATTAGTTTTTCAGGTTTCAACAACTTGTCTTACGATGTACGAAAATCTCTAATTTTTAAGGTAGTACAGAGTACCAGCCATCTTATTTAAAGCTTCAATTTTTCCTTTGTATTGTTCTTGTTCAATGTTTGGCAATTTATTTATTTACTTTCTCCCAAATTGGCTAGATTTTTCCTTTATGCTTATTGCCCTAATTACTTATTTCTCAATACACTAACATTTATAATAAAAGTAAGAACACAATAAACTTTTAAAATACTACATACTGTGGTACATAATTGCCTGATCTGATATGTTAAAAAGTATTAGTACCAGTTCAACAGTATCAGGTAATTCAAATAAACCGAGGTAAACGTTGTAGAAAAGGACCTTGTCAATAGGATCATTGTGGTCTTCATTGGTAATCATTGACAGACGGACTGGACATACAGACAGATGGACAGATGATTGCTGTGTGCCTTATGCTGCGCTGCCTTGCTTGTTTGGTCTGCTGTATTGTATAGACGGAGGGACGGAGGGAACAAAACCATAAAGGAGAAAAGCTCCTTAATAAGCAGTTCAAATGCAGTCGCATTTGAAATAGTCCAATAAAGCTAAATGGAAGTTAAATTGGTGTAGATGGATTGTATGTGCAGTTATATTTAAATCTGAAGGATTGTGTAACTTAGCTTAGTACGTAATTATTAGAAATAGAATAGAATCTCATACCATTTCATGTTTCTTGAATAACTTTATTATGTACACGGCATGCAATAATACTTAAAATAGCAAGACAGTGTACTTTACCTGTTCTGTAATTGATAATCATACCCATATTACCATACCATATTACAGATACTTATAAAATTACATTTAATGGTACAATTAATTACCGTTTGAAACTTAATTCCTTACTATATGATGCATCCACAAAAACCTAACTAAGATTGTTAAAAACACAATAAATTGCATAAACGTAGACATATTTAGAGGATGTATAACTAGATATAACTAGAAAACTACAAAAAGTAATAAAACGTGCACCTAATGAATATTTTTATGTGTAAAGAAGTTTAAGTATTAGTGAAAGTTGACGTGACGGTATGGACGACGACAATGATGTTCATCGCTGCCGTCTTTGCAATCTTTCTCTCCGTCACAACGATCCTCCTAAGTTAATCAATCTCATGTAATTTTGCAATTTAGTTATTCCAATCTCGAATCTGCATTTTAGTTCTCCATTAAATTAAATGAAAATGTCAATTTACCTTTGAAACGCACTGGTCGCCCGATTTGCATCTAAATTCCGCGGCTTTGCAAATAATTGCATCGTCAACAATTAAAGATAAACTTTCTGATTTTGTTCCAACCGTATTGGTTGCACTGCATGTATATTTCCCTTCGTCAGCTTTGGTAACGTGGGAAATCTCGTGAATGCTCTCAGGATTAGCAGACATTACGAGTTGTTGATCTTTCCCCCTGCAAAATTTATGGTTTTATTAAATATTCTTTTATTAACTTTATTTCACAATTTGACTTACTCGATGGATCTGGACCAGGTGACGTTTGGAGCTGGTTCTCCAGAACTGTGACATTCCAGCAATACTTTCTCCCCGCTACGAACTCTATGAGGAGATCTCGGTTGCAATTTTATTTTCGGCATGACAGATATAATGTTCTGAAATTAGGTAAATTTATTAATTATCTTTATTTGAATGATATTGCCATTGCCTACTTTTTAAGATGGGTGTTTCTCTAGAAAAGTTTTCATTTGCACTTTTGTAAACGGTTTTAGTTGCAATTGAGCAAAAATGTTGAAAAATATAAAAGCAATAGCCACAATATTTGCTCATAGACTGTTTCTTTTATGTTGTTACCACTATAAGCCACCCTTAAAAGCTTGTTAATTTTCTTACATAATTAAGAGTTAATTTTCCTTGGGCTTGAATAATTTGTCCATTGGGAAACATAGCAGAACACAGATAGATCCCTTCATCTAGAGCACTGACTCCGTACAAAGTTAACATCCCATCATCTGTAATTTCTGCCGATGTGGCTAATTCGCCACCTTTTCTTGACCAAAGGAGTTTGGCACTCGAGTCTTGAATCGTGCATTGGAAGTTTATATTTTCGCCAGGGAAAGCATTGAATTCACTTGGAAAAACTGTTACTGTGTTGTTGAAAACTGAAAAATAAAAAATAATCGTCAGTTAACTTAGGTCGTGAACGTCTCCTTACAAAGACATAATGAAAATCCAAGTAACCTAATTTGTTAGTGTTATCCAGAACAATGAGTTTTGCAATTGCCGAATTTTGCCCGAGTTCATTCCAAGCGACGCAGAAATATTCCCCGTCGTCTTCTTTAGTAACCGCTGAAAATATCAAAGAGCCATGCGCAGCTCTTACGTGACTTGGAATGTAGGCGCTTTTCCCGCTCTTCCAGTAATATTTCAAAGGATGCTTTCCAGTAGCTTCACATTTCAAAGTGGCTGGCTCTCCCACTTTCACGTTTAGTAGCGTAGGCTCAATTTTTATCTTTGGAAAACCTTCAGGACGCGTTTCTGCCTCCACTTCGATTTCCGAAACTGAATTTGCATCGGCTTGCACTTTCGAAGGCCCTTCCGTAGTTGTCAGGACGCTAACACCAGTTTCATTGACATTTACATTGGGGTCATCATTCACGTAGATAGTTCCGCTACCACTAAGGTGGGTCACACTTCTACCGCTGCTGCTAGCGCCATCTCTCGATACGTTTTTGTAAGTTGGGATGATAACGACGGCGATTCTTTCTATTGCGGTGATATTGCCTACAGTCGCAGAGCAAATGTAAGTTCCGCCGTGAAATTGTTTTGAGCGGCTGCGCATGTCTTCCAGTTCGTATCGGGATATTGAAATTGTTCCATTTGCAGTTTCTTTCCTCCAATCAATGGGAACCTTGAGAAAATCGGGACATTATTTATTACAATTACATAGGATATCAATTTCCGGTTTTCAGGGGAATGCCACTTTCAAAATTTTGTTTGCTCTGCTTTTTAATTGTAGTAATTAAAGTTGTACAGAGTCACTTAATTAAAAATTCGAATAAATATCAGTATAATTGTGTACCTTGCTTAATCCATAGGCGATGACTGTGCAGTTGAAATTAATCGGTTCCGTTTCGTTGACGCAAATAAAGTTCCTACTGGCAATTATGCTAACAAGAGGAGGCGGAGGAACGAATACCTCAGTTTGGACGATATCAATAACTAAAAGTGAAAGAAAAATAATTAACCACCAAAATTGTTGTATTTCATTCAAAAACTATTCTTATATAATATATTATGAGTACAACTTACTTATTGTGGCCTTGGCACAGGCAACTTCGGATCCAGACGTATCCTTTAATTTACATACGACGCGAGTTAAACTGGGTAGCAAGGGAACGGAGGCTTGTATCGCTTGAGAAGTTGTGTCAGCAGTGGCCACGATATTTGGGGGAACGGTGGAAATTTCCAAAGTGTATGTATGCTTACTATTCGTAACATAGCTGCAATTAAACTGGACAACAGTATTTTGTATTTCTCGAATTCTGAACGGGTCGATTGAAAGTGCCAAATATTCTGGAAAAGAAAATTAAAGTTGATTGGTTTCTTAAATGTCTACGAATAACTGTAAGAAAATTTAGCAAATCATGATTTTCGCAAATTTTCAGTTAATTTACTTCAATAGTGCAGTTAGAGATTTAGAATTTAAATGATACCTCTATCCTGGCACATTGGACCAGCATAACCTCTCCGACAGCTGCAAATGACATTTCCTAACTCATATCTGCATCCATCTGCATGGGGTCCGCAAGGACACTTTTTACAAGCTCCGAATACACTTCTACCCGTATCCGAAATATCCCGGTAATACCCATGTGTGCAGCTCTATTATTGTATTCCAGAAGAAAATGACAAAGTTAAATATTTTGAAATAGATTGCAAATAATAAAATGAATATCAACCTCGCAAGAGAGTCCTTTGTATCCTGGAGGACAACGGCACTGTTCAATTCCAAGAGCGAGACCCTGGGAAGTAACCGAGTCGGAAACAGTATCCAAATGACAATTGCTGATAACTGTTGATGAAGTTGTAGCCGAAAAGGACGCTCGAACATAAATTGCCTGAATCTCCGCAAGAACGAACAAAATATCTGCTCTTGTTGCGGGTCTTGACATTCCGTCTTGAGAAACGACCCAGCCGCCTTGTTCGCTCAATGTTACAGAAAATGTCTACGAAAATAAATAAATATGGATTCATAAATTGTCACCACATAATTAATTTACATTATTTGTACACTTAAAACATTTCCAGACCTCTTCAGAATATGTTTTTGGAGAAGTAAAGGAACTCCAGTAAATAACTCCGCCTCTTGCCCCAACAATTATGACATCGTGATCGCTTCCGAGTGGATTGGCTCCATTATATCTCCTGGAGCAACTTAGTCGTCCTCCATACGATGTTAACTGGAAAAATAATTATAAAAAGTAGCAACAATAATTATAATTTTAATATCATGATTGCGACACAAGTCAAAACTTTTATCAGAAAACTATACAACTACTTAAAACTTGTCCATTAATTGGATTTAGATGTTTTTCTAATTAAGGCTTACTCGATTTCCTAAGAATTCAGCAGGCAGATCCCATAAAAGTTTTGTTATTCTCGGGAGAGTAAAAGTTCTGGAGGCAACTCCTCCGTTGGCTGTTACAGACTCAATAACTGAAATCCCTTTATTTGTTCTAATTAATAAGAAATGGAAGTTAGAAATCATTA
This sequence comes from Tomocerus mixtus, assembly GCA_034694165.1. Taxonomy (NCBI): domain Eukaryota; kingdom Metazoa; phylum Arthropoda; class Collembola; order Entomobryomorpha; family Tomoceridae; genus Tomocerus; species Tomocerus mixtus. Next base: position 4,980 of record JAQFYC010004838.1, on the reverse strand, counting down.
ATTATGCAATTTAAATAATTAATTGTCGATGAAATTGAAGATTACACTTCTGCGATATGGAAGATTGCTCCGGAAGAGAGATGCAAAGTGGTTCTATAATAGACTGCCACTTTACAATAATCCGTCACTCCAGATCCGAAACTTTTGGAACATCCCCGTGGGTCAAATTCACTCAAACCAAAGTAGCCCTTCCTGCAGGTACTGCATTGATAGCCCTCCACATTTTCCTATTCGATTGAAATTGTGAATTATTTTGGTAACAATAAGTAGCAATTAAGCCAAATAAATATATATTTTTAAAATCTCTGAATACTTTGCAAATGCATCTTCCAGAATTGTCCTCTATTCTGCCCCGAGGGTCGCAACAATCAATGATTCTGCCGGTTGCTTCACATCCACCAACAACTACTGTCATGTCACAGTTGGGACAGGCTGGAATTGTGGGGCACTGACAAAATTGGGAAGTAGAAACATAAATAATGACTTTTGATTTGCCATTATTGTACTCACAACACTGTAAATTAAGCTTTTTTACTATTGAGATTCGTAGCCAAGAATTATCCAATAAAAAATACAGGAATTAGCACTTTTATAATATACAAAATTGTTGATATATAAATGTGAAAACGAATCAACAAGCCATCCTTAAATAATATTATTTATTGTATCAACATTTATACCAATTCAAAAATATATATGCATGTACAATTAGTACAAAAAATTAAATTTTCTGTACCGGATCTGGACAGGTTACGTTATTGGAACCACATGTCAAAGAGGGACACCGTTGACTGAAAATACAATAGAATACGTACAATTATTGCACACTAATAATAACAAATTGGCGTTTGTAATTATATCAAAAATGCACAGACCAAGGGTTAGGGCAGGGATTGCATGACGGGGCCGGGGGACATCTAAAACATAATCAGTCAATTAAAATAATTATTTATTCAAAGATCTTTAAAATCAAATATTATTGTGTTTCAGCATAAATGTAGAAATAAATTTTTAAAAAATCGCTTATTACGGTTGACACGGTGAAGGACATTGTGGACAACTGACATCTGGACACTGCTGACAGTTGCAATCCGGACAATCATTACCTGGACATTGGGGACACTGAGGACATTGCTGTGGGCATTGGGGGCATTGTTGACAGCCTGGAGAACTGGGACACTGTTGACATGCAGGGGCAGGCCCCACGGGGGGTAAAACTTGTGGACAATTTGTATTTCCGTTACATCGTGTATTATTCGGTCTGCTGCAACTGTACGGATATTCTTGTTGCTGGACGCACCCGGGTGCGCATGTGCTGCAATCAGGCCCGGTATAGTCTGATGAACAGTTGCATTTCACTGTGCCAGTGTTGTCCAAATAGCAAGAGGTACCAAATCTAAACAAGTTAAAATTGGCACCAATATTCAAATATTCATTTAACATTGTCAAAACGATTTAGAAGCTTTATTTTTGGATCAAAGATCCCGTGGTGCCTAAAGTTTCAAGAATCGTGAATTATCAGCGACATGATGGTGAGGAATTTATTTGAGAAGACCCTGTTTCGTAATTAAAGAATAATGTATTTCCAACCACGATTTTCTTACCCTCTCCCATTTCCCGGACAAGGACACGTTTGACATCCGTTACCATTCTTGTAATATCCCTGAGCACAACTTTGGGTTGTTGCAACGCATACTCCACAATAATATGGAAGTGGAGAAGGAATCCTTTCTGTTCCAGCAGGGCAAGTCTGGAAATAGTTTCCAGGAAATATTATTTAATCCATTGTAATCTTTTTTAAATGCATTATCTTACATATCTCATTTTTAAGTGTATTATCTTAAATATCTCATTTTTAAGTGTATTATCTTAAATATCTCTTTTGTGGTCAGAGGTTAATGAACAGTTACCCCACAATCTTGTTTTCCATTTCCACCGTTGCTGTAAAAGGTAGGAGATTGTTGTTGTTGCTGCTGTTGTGGTCCCCTATTCGTCACTTGCTGTGCAAGGGTTAGTGTACAGAGGTACCACTGAAAATAAATTGTACAAAATATTACGTAAACAATTAATTTATCATATATTGTTATTTTAACACACTTTTTGCCAATTAAGTACAAGTAACTAACCAAAAGAAGGAAATTAATGCTAAGAAGACCCATTTTCAGCTAATTGATTTTGGTAATCTATATGTACCGACACCGACCAAAACCAAGCGACTAACTGGACTTGACCCTATAGTGTGTTTACGTTACGTTACGTAGCGTAAGTATGGAAAAGATTTAGCGAAAGTGTATCTCTGTTTAATTTACGATAAGATTGTATTTTTTATTTATAGCATATATGTTCTATATATCTTATTTTTATTTCTACCGTATTATGAAAATAAGACAGGTCAATTGGCTAATTGACATGATGAAGTTGCTGATGTAAGCAAAATATGTAATTGAGCCTATACATTATATACAATACAAATACTTTATTATCGTATCATGCTATACTTTGTTTAAGCTGGATAATAAATAATACACTTCGATATTTATGATTTATTTCCTTCCTTTTGGACTTATGGAGTCATATTTTTATTTAATATATCTGTCATCTCTTCCTATTGCGTTCAAAATTAGGTTTCAGTTTCAAAAATACAAACAAAAATATAGTTGTCGGCTGTCGGCATTCATAATATGGTATTCTCTGCAGATATTTAAAAAACGTAAATCACGTCGTTTCTGTTGAAGAAATAATAACTAGAAAGTAAAATTCACATTATGTAGCAGCATTTAAGAATATTTCCGGGGTCCATGCTCAATTGCTATCTCGCATACCTATCGTAATCGGTCAATGTTCGATATCGTATTAAGGATACCAGACAAACTAAACAAACATATATTATAGGTATATGGTATACTGTAGTAATAAAAATCAATTTGTAACAAACAAAATATAAATTGTAATCAGTCAAAAGATTTAGTAATATGAATATGTAGTGAAATGGAAATGTGGATTATTGTATTAAGTTTACAAAAGGAGAATGTATTACATGATGAAAACAGTCAAAACACAATTGGATGAAAAGAATCTTTATTGTAATGAAATACTTATATCAATATTAGCCTGTCGCTTGGCAGAGTGGTACTACAGTTAATGTGTTCGTTATTAAACGGATGACAAAGAAAGATGACTTTAGAAGAATAATTTATGTGTGTGCCCTTCTGTACGTGGGCACTGTAATTGTCGAACGGTTCAATATTTTTGAATTTGGTTTTCAGAAGTTGATAGTGTAGGTTCTAACGAAGAACTTAATATATTTTGTGCCTTGTCGGCCACACCCCACAGAGTAATGGCTGGCCACTTCTGCTTATTTATTTTTAAATAGGAACATAATATGGCAAGTGGGGTATCGTTGGAAAGCTAATTATGTAAGAAATCCAAATATGAATCAAAATTTAACCCAAAAATGGGACAAATGTAGATTTTGTGAGGATTCGGCCTTAAGTAGGCCGAATAATATTTCATTTTAAACTATTTTCATCAAGAAAACGAGTAGTTTAGTGACACTAGACTTGATAACATCCGTTTTGCATTGGTTTATTTATAAGTAATAGATGTCCGATTACAGATTCCTTCCTCCCTCCGGGAAAAACATGAACATAATGTACTTGCAAATGATAAACAAATACTGTTATTATTGACATTTACACCGCACGTGGTTGGCCTTAATTATATACATTTGATGATTGTTATGGAACATTTACTCGAGCGCATAGCAGATGGGGGGATTAATGTATTTGCACTCAATTTATCTCTTCTTATTTACAAATTGATAAGGAGGGTTACGGTAAGAAATAGGGATTGCAGTATATATAGTTATATCACTTTAAAAATTTATCTTAGGGTGCAGTTAACCCAAACTAAAAATTTTTCATCGCAAGGCAATCATGAAACATAAATGTATATTATACAAAGTGTAGTGACAAGGTACCTATTAATAATTTTGGAATTATAATTCAAATCCGACAAGGCAACTAAGATCCTTAAATCTAAATAAAAAACTAACAAATATAAAAAATAATATTACAAGTAACTAAAAATTAAATGTTTTGCAAAATAAATTAAATAATGCTTGTAGAAATTAAACATCGTTAATTTAGCGTTTAATAATAATTGAGCAGGAAAATCCCGTAGGTATTTAGGTGCTTAGTGTCGCCCTCGCCTTAACCGTTACCAATATCATACATTACATACATACTAACTATTATAACTATAACAAACTTGTACTAAACTGCCTCGACTGGGTAGGAGTATTGTGTGTAATTATTTATTATAAATCATCTCTTCACAATACATGTGATATATATTTATGTAAACAAAAGGATTAAACGAAGATGAACTTCCACAGAAGATAAGTTGTCCATTGAGGATTCTCGCGAGAACACAGTGTGCCATTGTTCCTGAATTACGTGGACTTAAATAGCTAAACGCTGAATTTGTTGATAAAGTTGTTAAAAGTTCATATTCATTGATTCTTCATGTAACACAAGTAAATAACGTCCCAATTCTCACTTAACCACGTCAATAATATAAAGCAAACAAAAATCAAGAGTCAATGAACATTTACTACTACTACGAGTACTAGTACACGTTACGCTTACATAATTTCAGCCTTTAATCTTTCATTCACTAAAAATGTTTATTGGGAAATATACACAAATTATATGCCATCAAACCTTATGATTTATTTATGAAAAGGTTATTTGCTAATAAGCATTTAGCAACTATTATAGCTTAAAATCACATTTTATTTAATTAATGGAAAATATAATACATGAAACAAATCATCGCAAATATTTGAATATTGAAATATATTAACGTCCTTCAGTTCATTTAGCCAATTTTATTTTCAGAGATATTAAGGGGGACTCGATGGGTAGCACGGATAGGAGAACGGGTCACCAGTACAAGTTAGACAAAAATGGGTCACAT
>JAQFYC010004837.1:0-15923 GCA_034694165.1 Tomocerus mixtus | reverse complement strand
TAGTAACGAAAGAAATTGTCCATGTGACCCCTTGTTGGATTTTAGTTCATTGCTCAATGAGTTCCATTTAGAAATCAGTGAATATATGGGGCTTTTGGCGAAAAGTGCTGTATTATGTGGGATAATTGGGAAATTATTTGCTTGCCTGGTGCTGCGAGCCGTTACATGGTTATTTGACATCTTATTTTTGACTTCCTATTTTTTGAAGCCCATAATGCTCAGACGACCAGTATTAATAATAATAGAAGTTAGCACTGTCACAACAGTGTAACGTTTGAAATGATAGAAGGATCCAACTTTGATTTTCATCGGAGCACAAGATCGATAAATTACCTTTGCTGCAGATCTGTCTTTTTTACTTGACCTTTGGTTGACTTCTAAGTAGGGATTTTTTAATTTTTGTGACAGTTCAAACACTCTTGCAGTCATGATGCAAAAAAGCATCAAATAAACTGTGGTTACCGTTGCAAATAATGCAAAAAGGACAAGAAACATGGGATTTGTCGAGGATTCATGGCCTAATCTAATTGCAGCAAATGCGCTTCCAATAGCGACGCTTTGTAGAAGAAATTTGTGAAGCGGGTGAAAAATCCTGGAGCAGCAATCATTGTATGCATTATGTAGAACTTGAATCTTTCGGTATATCGCAAGAAATTTAAACCCTCCACATTTCTTAACTTGCAATCTGAAAACACAATAGTTAAAATGATAAGCTCGTTTTAATTGAAATAAGAGGAAACGATGTATTCTTCTTAAACAAATTTTCGTGTAAGTGTTGCAGGCATTAAGCAAAATCCGATAACGTTAATGCCTAGGCAATAGGCAAAATTTTCCCCAAATTGCTGTTTTTGTCCGTAAATGAATATTGAACATAAAATTTCTTAATATTGAATTTATCAGTCTGATAGAACAATTAACGGAGATTCCAAAAAGTGTCACCTCAACAATTTGTGATTATAAATGTCCATTTTAGAGACAGTTAAATTTTCGAATATAATTGCTTAGAAAATGGGCATTTATAATCACTAATTGCTGAGGTAACACTTTTTGGAATCTCCGTTAATTGTTCTATCAGACTGATAAATTCAATATTAAAAAATTTTATGCTCAATACTCATTTATGGACAAAAACTGCAATTTGGGGAAAATTTTGCTTATTGTCTAGGCATTAACGTTAATGCCGGATTTTGCTTAATACCTGTAACATAAGTACTGCAAATGTTACCTTAATATTTTCAAGTAGGAGCAACAGCAATGTGAGTATCCAATATGAAAAAAGACACTACACAAAAATATTGTCCAGCCCAAAGCAATCAAATAAATCTCAAGGAAGGCAAACGGTATAAGTAAATAAATATTATTATCCCCGGTCGTATCTATTAGAGTGTGAAAATAATGTTGTCGATTTGGAAATGTAAAAAATATGATTGTTGCCAGTGGGAGGTTGAACACAGCCGACCCACATAATCCAAGTAAGATAATTATCAATTTCTTTTCGGATTTTAATTTTATGTCACCCTTTTCTGTAAAATAATCAATTAAAATCAATGTCAGTATTGTTTTTGTAAATTCCACAATTTAAAATTATTTATTACCTTGAAGTACCAATAGAAAATTGATTATCTGATTGGCGCAATATAAAATTGAATCGTTGTTAAAATAATTATTAATTTGGATAACTCCAACTATACTATACAGAGATATCCACAGAAGGTGCATCAGAAGATGGAGAATGTCGTTTCCAAAAGTATATTGTGAAAACCTTATCCACAATATGATAACGTGGAAGAATGGAAACCAGGCTACGAGATTGTAAATTATTTTTGAGCGTTTTGAGGAATTTCCACGCAAACGACAATTCTTTGAATCCCAGGTGTACGGTATTGCAATTTGGGAGGTAACTACACGAAGCAGTGTATTGTAATCAACATGCTTCAATGCACTATACTGAATTTTGAAAATATTTTTTATGGAGTTCATTATCACAGTTTTGTAAAATAATTAGTTAATATGTAGACACAATTAATGTGTTCGTAATATTGAATATACTCGTAATGTTACAATATATTAGTCTCAATTAAACACACATTGTGTTGGTATAAACCTTTTAGTATTTCTACTCTAATTATGAACAGTTAATTATGTTCTGTTTTGAGTTTGCACTTTTTCTAAGGTCTCAATGTGTAGAAAATTTTCTATTTACCTAAGTAGCTGACAAGTGTAGGACATCGTGTTGTGTGCATAATAATGCATGAATTGTAAATGATTTTAAAACTATATGTTAGATTTCTTCCTAAGCCATGCATACGGCTAACTTATTTGGGAAGCTATTACTATTTGCCATTTGCAGTATGTATTATTATATAACCAAAGTTGTCAACTTAAATGAACGCTTCGTTAAAACATTTTAAAACAGTTTGATTTCTAAAGAAATATTCCAATTTCTGTTGGGTACTAGTGTTTGTGTTTGGATTTAGTGATGCTCAGAACTGTTAAAATATTGTTGATATAATATCAATAATGTGTAAATAGTAAATAGTGTTTTGATCTTTTAAACATTAGGTAAAGTAAGTACGTAGTAATAGTAAAATTGTACTTAAACGTATGTGTTCACCAGCCGACGACGTGGCTATTGCAAAAGTTTATCAATTTTTAATTCGTTAACATTCAATAACCCAATAAAATATTAAAATGTTGTTCTGAATGATGTGACACTTGGGGGTATCACAGATTTAGGAATTCATATTGATTACACCAGCAAGTACTTGTACGTGCGAGGACTAAAATATTCATTCCCAGCTAGTCTCTCGAAAAGGCATCCGACAAAGGAGAAAATTAGACTTCAAGATCATTAATCATATTTGTATTTTCAACAAATTAAGAATACTATCAACAAATTAGGCACAATATTCTTAATTTTAACAATTTTAAAAAAGTTTCCAGTGTAAACAGTGTATTTAATGAGATTACAGTTCAATCTTTTCCTTTTGTCAGATGTCTTTCATATGAAACTAGCGGGGAGTGGTCGTTCCTGGAAAAGATATCGTCGTTTGCTTAATAATTAATAAATTACAAGAATTTGGCTACTAAATGTGACAGTTCCGCTCTGCTTCCCCATTCGAAGTTCAATTAAATATGTAGGTGTACTCCTTAAATGTAAATGTACCCACAGTCTTGATATTGCTATTGAAAATCAGACTCATAAATTATGATATACAATATTTAGGGTAATTAATAACAAGGACTGTTGGTCGACAATACACTTTCTATGCATATGTACACAATAGTAGCTCAAATGAAATTAAAATATAATGGAATACTTTGTTGAAGATTTAATGGAATACAAAATTCATCATTATCAGTCGGGTGTAGGTGGATTTATATTTAATCATTGGAGAAAATATTTATAGGCTCCGCTGTTTGCTTTGGTTGCATTGTGTAATACGAAATTTTCACAGTCAAAGCTGGTCAAAGCTCGCAGATATCCTATTGTAGTACACACACCATCAGGTAAAAGGAAATAATTGATAAAAAAATGTGTCAATCACTGAAAGAAGGGGGTTATTTTTAAATCATCATCTATAAGATTTTAAATTGTTTTGAGCGTTTTGATGAATTTCCTAGCAAGCAGCAATTCATTGAATCCCATTTGTATGGAGATGGAATGGCAACTTGAGAAGTACGTATATTAAGCAATGCTTTATACTTCAAATTCTTCAATGCATGGTAACGAATTTTGTCAATATTGTTACTTCAGATCATCACACTATTTATTTATCATTATTTCCTTTTTTAGGCAACAGTCCGAATTGGATTTTGTTACTACACGAACAGGCTATTTGCTTGACGCACGTCTTTTAACATTTCTTTTTTAAAGTCAAAAGTATGAATCATCCACAGGAGAACATTGTCTATTGTTTTTTGACTTGGGTGTCTAGTTTGGAATGTACACACTGTACACCATTGTAAAGGAAACGCATGTATGTCGGAAGCTGTCGGAACCCGGATCCAACTTTCCCGGAAATGGCCTCGCCCAGAAATTAAGTTATTTGCGCAACAAGAATACAGATCATAATTGTTGCAGAAATTTCGTTCCTGTTATTTGCTATGACGTCTTAGCCAACGAACCCCATCATCATTACTATCATGATGTTTTATAAAAACCGGTGCAAACGGATGTCCTCATGTATCGTCGTAATCACAAAATTATCAAATGTTTCTTCAAACTACCGGGTTTGGTGATGAAAATAGTTTAAATGGCATATTAGAGACATTTAGTACTAAATTCCCACTAAATCTCACATTGCCCCACTTTTGGGGTAAATTGAAATTCATATTTGAATTCCTTACATCAACACCTTTAAAACGATATGACACTTGCCATATGTTTCAATTTAAAAAATAAGTGGGCGTGGCCAGAACTCCATGGGGGTGTAGCCGATTTGGTTCAAAAACATCTCGGATGTTACTTTTTACCTCCTCTTTCGAATTCTGAAAACATAATTCAAAAAAGTTGACGCGTTCGAAAGTTAGAGCGCAGACTTACACACACACACACACACTTACACTTCCAGACAGCATTGCTCTTCTGAATATGTATCTGACGATACATAATAAGGAATAAGGATTTGTCAACTTAAATGAATACGTTGAAAAATACTATCTTTCAATTTCAACAATTTAAATTTTCTGGTGCCAGTTTGTGTTTGAGGCATATTGGTATTCAAATTCAAAACTGTTATCATGTGCTGATATACTGCCTAAATAATTTGATTTGCTATTTCCTTACCTTTATTTAGTATTGCATAGAAATACTTACAATTACAATTGAACGTATGGGATCGTCAGCTGACGTGGACATTATTGGTGACATGGGGGCACACCCAAATGAGAATTGACCCACCCAATTGCATTTGCAATGATTTGCGAAATCAAGAATACATAACTCAATAACACAATAAAATGTACATAGTTGATGTGACCGTTCGCGTCGCGAAGTATAAGAACACGTAGATAGGTGTAGCAAGGATTTAGGTTTTAAATGTGAAAGTTTTTGGTTCTGATTCGCTATCTTAATACTGGACGAAGTTCTATCAAATGCAAATGCGCTCTAAAACGTAACTACATACAATCTGGCTATTAAAAAGTAGACTTATAATATAACATAACATAACTTTAACGTACAATCGATAACCATAGCGCCAATATTATGCAAAAGTTACTTTCCATAAAAGTATGTGTATTTTAGGAGGGCGAATGTAAAAATAAATTTGAGAATACAATTCAGTGCACTTGACTTCTAACCGCAAATATTGCAACAAAATGATAGCAATATTAAGCACGCATAACAAAATATTAAATTCCCAAGGAAGTGCTAACTATAAGTACGAGGCTAGCAAAATATAAATCATTGACAAAACTTTTTTTTTATATATAAAGATGCAGTATTCCTATAATAGCTTAACTTCATTGAAATTACTTGGGATTTTTTTTGTAAAATCTATGTACTCGCAAACATTTCTAAATAAAGGAGTCACGAACATTCCGTAACATTGTTGTGGCCTAACTTAGGTTAATATTTTGTCTCGTTAACAGTAACTTTGTAGTCGCCATTTCCATCGAATATATATTTATCTAGCTCTTTTCAAAAGTGATATACTAACTCTACATACTTTTCTAAGCATCTACAACAGTACATAATATTTTTGTTTAAATCCAATATTTGCATACTATATTCATTGTATAATTAATTTTAATTTTAAAAATTTAAACTGGTTAAAATGGCTACTATCTGTACTAACATTTTCGTAAAACTTTTCGTCTCCTCGATACTATTTGGTTTCCATGATTCATTTACCAATGGGATAAGTGTTAATAGTATGCAAGAAAGATCGTGTATTCAACCAACTGTTGATCCGTCATTTAATATATCATGGGTATGTGCATAATATTTTATCATTCATTTATTGTAAAACCAAAAAATTTCCGGGTTGCAAAGTGCGAATTCCCGATTCCGAGTTTTTCCACACACCCCACGGGAATTACTGTTTGGAAAAATACAAATTGAATAGCAGGAGAAACGGGAAACTAGGTTCTGGGGAAACAAATACAATTAGTATTAAAGGTGATGTTAAATATTTGTGTATAACTCTTTAGGCAGTTTCTGTATCCGAATGGTTCTTCCCAATTTGGAGTACATATGAAGTCTACCGTTGGACAACCATTATTTCCGGATTTGACGAGAAAGATATCAGTCCTGAGTTAATTGACACCTCTTGCCAAGTATTGTATTTAAACCCAGCAGTTGGTGTTGGTGCCCTCCACGTTGCATTTGCAGGAACAAGAAAAATTAAAATCGAATTAAATGCAACATCTCCTGGAATATTTGACTGGGTCGAAGTTACCGACAATGGAACAAGTAAGCTTCAAATTTCCTGTCGAATTTATTTCTTTATCAAACAATTACTGTATGTAATACTGTATGCTTGTGTTTAAATTCATAGACGGAAGTAGAGGTAGATCTTACGTGACCCTATCGGACAACAATTCATTTGATGTCACCGTGAGTTGCTGGTCTGAAGATATCAGAAGCTATGTCGTTCACGCCACAAACAAATCCCTTGATGAGCAAACGAAGAAGACAATTAAGGAACATCTGTCAGCATTAGGTTTTGACGTTGATAATAATCTGTATGAAATGTCTTATGACAATTGTGTTAGCCTACCACCACTTGAGCCTACCAAAGCAGCAACCACGTCTCCAGCAGCAGGAGTTCACCGGTATAGAAGATCGACTTCCGGATCTGAAATGGACCAAAGCGGATTATCTGCCTTTGGTCCATTTAGAGCTATAGGAAAATTTATAGGAAGCAAGTTACAAATTTTTGCAAAAATGTTAAATACGATGATCACATTTCTGTTAGCGCCAATTAGACTGATTATGGGGTTCCTAGGCAATAACAATGGTAATGGTCGTAATTCTCGAAATAATAAGGGAAATATGTTCGGCTGAATATTATTGCAAATTGTAAACTGTCAATAATACAACGTTGCACCTATATGGATTTAATCTCACATAAGATACATCAAAATATAGACACTAAAATCAATTGACATCTAAATAATGGAATAAATTGTACAATGGAATTAATTGAAATAAACTAAATACGTGTACATCATACACACTACTTATAGTTATAGACAGGCATTATAAATATTGCCAATCGCACACCTTTCCTTCCTTCTTCCCTAACATATCTGTATCTTAAATCCTAATCTAATTAATTAGCTATCATATTTAGATATCTACATATTTTGTCATGCTCTATGGGCTATTTTCTCGTCAAGTGCATTCAATAAAAAATTTCAATCAAAATCCATCAATCCTTCTACATATTTACAATTAGATCTATTGTACAACTATTTAACCTAACACTATGTACACTTACATTTGCTTTACTATTTATCTTTAAGGATACCTAAACTAAACTAAGACTTTATTTTCCTTACCTGTATCTTAGGCACACTTCTCCCTTCTTCCTTACACTACTATTTTATAAGCTACTTATATGTATAAATTACAAATTGTAATTTATACATACTTACAATCTACGGATTTTTGTACAATATTTCAGAAAAAATACATGCATTCCGTTTCCAGCATCCACCCACTGATGTTTAATTAATTCATTCGCTCCGTTCATCTATACTGATAGTTAAATTTTTTAACATACATTCAAGTTGATCCTGAAATCGGATCCAATCATTCACATACTCATTCCAGAAATCGGATTAAGTTCTCCGGAGGACTTAAGACAAGCACTCTTAAATTCCACAAACATTCATATGTTCAAATAAGTGACAGACATTAGGAACATTTTTGTACAAACTCTCTGTTAACTAACTTAGTAACTACTCGTACTAACTTCCATTCACTCTCATACACAGTGCACCCAAAAGGGAGGGGATCAGGAGGAGATCTTGGTATTTACACAGTTCATTCGTACCAGGACTAGATCGATCACTTGACTATTGTAAAATTGTAAGCATCTACACTGGACCCTAATACTACACTAACCACACTACATTAATACTGCAAAAATTCAGTCCGAATTAACAAGTAAGCATAAAACTGTCATTACAGGATAACCCCTGAGGGGATTCGTTGGTTTTTTAGGAAGTTAAAACATATCTCTCAGGATATCGCCCCATGTTTATTTCACTTGTTTTACATTTCCCATGGGGTAGACGAAATAAATGCGGTATTGTCAATTTATTTCATTCTTTTCTGAATTTTCAAATATCACCTATTAGGATTGAGAAATTTTTAAATAGTTTTACTAAATCTAATTCAGTAAAAATATTTCACCGGCCATGCCATTTATTACATAATACTTAGGGATTCACATAAGTGTGCAGATAACTACATTAATATTGTGAGAATTCATTGAAAAATTATTCTGTTTCCTGTAGTTCGTCCCTAGCCTTCGAAATACTCCCGTTAATTTAAATCGCGTGCTATTTATATATCGTGGCCCTTATAAGTTTACTTCAAGGTTTCTCTCTGCGTTGCTATAATGTATGTAATAGTATTATGAATAAGTTGTCTTACTTACGTGATATCATAATCTTATACCTGGCTGAATATTAGTTCTTATTTGTAATAGTAATAACTAATTTGTATAGGTACATACATATTTTATTTATAAATGACAAATGCAAAATTCCAAAGTAAAGAAGGTTTACAAATATTAAAGCTACAGCAATTTATTCATAAATATAAATCTTGTCACATCAGGTATATTTCAGTACAGAAGGACATTAAGACGAATTTTATTAAATGCGTCTAAAAATTATTTCCTCTAATTTATCTAGAAAGTACTTAATAAAAATGACTGAAATTATACAAAAGCAGAATCTATAAAATGTACTATTAAACTGAATCAATAGATTAATAATTGAAAACGTAAACAGTAATCTAGCCGTTTGTTTTACGGTACTTCCATTCTTGGCATGTACTCTCATAATGATGAAAATGATTCGTGATAATTCATATATACCACTTTGTTGTACTTAATACCGTTGCTCAGCTCTACTACATACCTTACAAATACAATACACCATAAATATTTATTTGCAGGTGTTATTTGGTTTTGGTCTGTGCTTGAATTCTACATGAGTTGAAGAGGAGAATATATAATTCGATTTTGATGATGCATTCCTCAATCAATCGATTTCTTACCCTACTTTTACAAACAAAATTCCTCATCCCATATCCCACATCCCATAATGTTAGTTGTATACATTCATGCACGTAATTTACTTAACTTAAGTACTATTTGGATGTATATACATTGCAAATTGCAACCTGAAAGTAACTTCTGTGCACTTAGTATTAACATAATAAACCGGTGCAAACGGATGTCCTCATGTATCGTTGTAATCACAAAATTATTAAATGTTTATTAACTAAATGATGAAAATAGTTTAAATGGCATATTAGAAACATTTAGTACTAAATTCCCACTAAATCTCACATTGCCCCACGTTTGGGGTAAATTGAGGTTCATATTTGAAGTCCTTACAACAACAGATTTAAAACGATATGACACTTGCCATATGTTTCTATTTAAAAAATAAATGGGCGTGGCCAGAACTCCATGGGGGTGTGGCCGATTTGGCTCAAAAACATCTCGGTTGTTACTTTTTACCTCCTCTTTCGAATTTTGGAAATAGAATTGAAAAAAGTTGACACGTTCGAAAGTTAGAGAGTGGACACACTTACTAACAGACAGCATTGCTCTTCTAAATATGTATCTGACGATACATAATAAATATCTAGGTAGTTAAGTCACTTAAGTACTTACCTAATTATTATTTGCATTCAATGTACATTAGGTACTTGATTTACTATTGAAAAACAAACCTTTAAATACTTTTATACTTGTGAGCAGTTAGGCATAGGCAGCCCATTATGCACTTGTAAGAAGGCCTTTAAACAAATAAATCTCTGTAAGTAAACAAGCATTTAATATATATACTTATAGTTAATTGTAATTTATGAGAGGAAAACTTTTCTTACTTTTTCTATACATTTCATTACCACAAGACTATACACAATAGGCGCAACGACAACAAACTGGACTGAACTGCAGCTTACATAATATATAAACTATGTTACAGATTATTACAAATATCTCTTTGGCTTGAACAAAGTTCATAATTTCCATATTAAAACCAACCTGCTGCAATAATAAGTATTGAGGAAACACTGTTTACCGCGAAGCTCGAAACCGAAGGACAAATCTTTGAGAGCTTACAGTGTTTGAGAAGAATATAGAATAGATTACTGCGCTCTGCTGTTGTGCTGCTGCATCCCTCGCATAGAAGAAACACTGCGTATGAAGAATTTCGAGTGCTTCACGTATAAATGTATTGCGCTAGTATATACCTACTAAAAATAAAAGATGTAGCAAGTCCAGCATGTGAATGTGTGTTTGGGTCAATTGGGTCTAGACGTGTAGGATAATATAAACTGATGAGCTTAACTTGCATGTAACGTATAAGTATTCGGGACATATGTGTGTACGTAAGAGACACATACGTAACCGAGCTTTATGCATGCAGATATGTTATGCATATAAGTAACCGGACTATCTGTATGCACTAATGTTATGCATACAAGTAACCGGGCTTTATTCATGCACTTATGTTATACATACAAGTAACCGGGCTTTATTCATGCACTTATGTTATGCATATAAGTAACCAACCATTTATATATAATTATGTTATGCATATAAGTTAACAGGGTTTTATTCATGCACTAATGTTATGCATATAAATAACCGGGCTATCTGTATATCCTTATGTTATGCATATAAGTTAACCGGGCTTTATTCATGCACTTATGTTACGTATATAAGTTAACAGGGCTTTATTCATGCACTTATGTTATGCATATAAGTAACCGGGCTATCTGTATATCCTTATGTTATGCATATAAGTTAACCGGGCTTTATTCATGCACTTATGTTACGTATATAAGTTAACAGGGCTTTATTCATGCACTTATGTTATGCATATAAGTAACCGGGCTATCTGTATATCCTTATGTTATGCATATAAGTAACCGGACTATTTGTATATACTAATGTTATGCAAATAAGTTAGCCGGGCTTTATTCATGCACTTGTGTTATGCATATAAGTAACCGGGCTATCTGTATAACCTTATGTTATGCATATAAGTAACCGGGCTATCTGTATATCCTTATGTTATGCATATAAGTAATTTGGCTTTACGTGTAAACTTACGCCAACGGGTGCTATTTTGCCTATCTGTAAATAATTGTTAGCTTGAGTGCATGTAAACCTGCATTCATATACATTTCTCAGCTCCTAATAATAACACACATATTAAAATTCTCAACTAACTTTTTTTATGTGGAATTAACTAGTGTCAGTTAACTGAGATATGCCCACCTGCACTAAAGTACTATACAAATAAGTATGCAAACCCTTATATTCAACCTTTCTTATGTTACAAGTTACAAGCGCTAAGTGGGTCCTTAGTACATAATAATTAAATTATGTTAGGGCCCATTTTCAATTGTATTTGCTTTTCTGAAACGAAAACAATTTAAATTAGTGCTTCTGCCTTTTAATTACAGGTCACAAGATTCTCGTTTACAAAAGTTTTTATCGCCCTATTCTACCTGCATCCGGATAAGTTCAACAAATGGATTATTAGAGCAAATAAATATGTATTAATTGTAATTGTAATTATAAGTCAGCTTTATTCAAGTGACACGTTAGGCCATTCATTTACACGAAAGGGAAATCAGTATTAAATGCACGCATAAACACCGCTCTTACCCCACGATCACTACTAACTAAAATAAATACTTAGTAAATATAATAACTGTATAGGTACGTATAGGTAATATTTTATGCGTTCGCAATTACGCATTATGCATTTATTATTTGATATTATAATACAATTAGAAAATATAAGCTACATATATATATAGGAATTTATCATCTATAGTTTAGATTCAGAGACTAGATTCTGAGTGAGGTTGCAACTAGGAAAGCATTTACCCACAATACATAACTAAAAGTTACCGAAAAGTAACATTCTGGTTTTATAATTTAGTTAAAGGAGTAGTAGGTGTGATGGTACAAATAACAAAGTAATCACTTCAATCTTGTAGCTAATTGTATATGGTAAGCTAATTGTAATTATTACATTTATTAATAACTTAATCAAATAAAATTATCCCGAGTAATTCGCCCTAGCCAATTTATGTTGATAACGTCATGATTACAGCACTAATAGTGATACTACTTATTGTAACCTTTTGTAGTTGGTATTTGCATAATTAATGATAGCCGACATTACTTTGCATACACAAACCATTTAATTTTGATTTGAAATATATAAACAATTACTGATTGGGCAATACAATAGGGAGCACAGTTACATTCACCATTAGTATAGTATAGGTCAGGTACACAATAGATATTGCACATATTGGAGTTATAACTATAGTGTCTTAATTTAGACTTTAGAATAAGAACCTTCGGCATTGTAATTTGGAATGTTTAATAATGCGGAGTTGTATAATATTTAACTGGGGTATTTAATTAGTACTTGTCATTAGAGAGTCAAAAATTATACCATACATCATGGATGTAAGTACACAGTACACATATTAGGATAAGAACTAACAAATGCATGGTTATGTCATAATTTTATAAAAGCCATTCAAAGTGATTTAGTATTTAGGTATTTGTGCATTTATGTGTATGGATGTATATTTATATGTTCATTTATGTGACCTATATGGTCAATTTCAATATATAAATGTACTTTGGTTTTTGTGTATACATAACGAGTGCAAAAATAGTACATGAACAGTTAAACAGATAAAACCGTCATAGAGACTTCACAAAAATATTTCGATCACTAATCTCACTGTTTCCATAATTTATAGGTACGTACAATAATATTATGTAGTTGTTTTACTGACAATTAAAGTCAAGCAATGAATTTAGTTATCAAATATCCTGCACAAGGCACTATAGTAATACACTGTGATAGTTAATACTGAATATACATACAATACAGATACAGAATACTTAATTTTATAAAAGCTGCAGTTGTACTTGTTGTAGTCCATTACGAAAAGTTGCAGTATTTTGGAATAAAATAATAAACAATATACATGCGTAAAATAGTAAAAATTCCATTTAGTTTACAAACATTAATTTACAATACACTAAATATTGTATATAGGTATACATTTGTTTTTGAGCGTATCTTTAACAATTTTCCAAAATATTGCAAACTACCGATTGCCATTTCAGTTGACAATAGGAAATAACTTGCTTGAAATAATTGTAGTTACAATAACTAATTTAATTTATCACGGAATACGTTAAATGTTTTTTGCTTGATTACCAAAGTAATGGCTTAAAAATATTTATGGTTATACATACACTAAGCACTAAAATGATACGTTTATATACATTATCCGAATTTAATTTCCTGCCACAGCTGTCTACAAGTTTTATATTTGATTACTTATAAAAACAACGGGCTAAGCTTGGACATAGTAACGTAATTTAACAACAATGATCTTTGCTTAACAATAATGACAAATAAATTGGACAAAGAGCACTTACACAATAAAAATGTTTACTGGGCAAAATTCAAGCCCTGGTAATGTATGTACATTTAGGTAACAAATTTACAGGCACTAACTAAAAATATCCTTTATATACGTAGCTGAATTTAACCTTCAACCTTCTTGTGGTTGTTTAATTGTTGTATCTGAAATACAAAAGTTTATACAACAATTAGTCAGTTAACCTGGTTAGATAGTATTTTAGATATAAAATATAGGTATAGTAATATGAATGTTTACACAAAATCTCTTATTTACATCCAGTTACCTGTTGGCCTATTTAGTTGTACACTTACCTTGTTTAAAATACATATAGCTCAGTATTTTAGTGAGTTGGCTGCTGCGAGCTTGCTTTCTCTAAAACTCAAAATTTCAATTTGTATAAGCACATAACGGTCAATAATAGGTTTACATACATTGCAAATAGGATCTTTAGGGCCTATACATAACTAGTAATGATTTATTAGTGAATTTTCACATTAAGTTAATATCAGTTGTCAGTACTTGCATAATACAATCAGTAATTTGGAATTGTCTTCTTATCGTAGAGCTTACTTTTTCTAAAGTGCAAAACTTTAAGTTAAATATAGACAATGTTTAAGAAGGGGCCTGAGAAATCATAAACAGTAGTAATTATCTATTTAAAAGTTGTATTTCAACAATTATTATTAAGGATATATTCGAGGGTTAACTTTAAAAGCTGCATTAAAGGGGAGCCCAAAAGGATGTGCTTTGGAATATAAACAAATACAATAGTACTTACATAAAAGTTTACTAATGCCGAAAATCGCAGTAAATTACTTTTGCTAAATCAACTTTTAAAATATGTGTTTAATAAAAATACAATTACTTATTTTGCTTGCCTTTAGCTTTACGGATCTTTTATACTATGTGCATGTTAATGTTATTAAACTTAACTAAAGATTACTTTGTGACAATTTAGCACAATTTAAGTTAAGCTGTTATGTGACTTAGATTTGCAACTATATGTCTGAGGAATCCCACATAAACACTAAAGTTGCATAATGTAGGAATTGTATGTTACACATATTTACTTTTAACTTGGATTGTTTAAGTAAAAATGGGCATTTAATTATACATTACCTACATAAGACTGTATTTTAAGTATGGAGCATACAAATACAACTAGGAAATTACAATTACCTACATAAAAGTGTTTTCATACTTAAATTAGGCTTACTTTTCGTTAATTTATGTATATTCAAAAAATACCTGTAACTGTCTTTTACTTTATCAATGTACTTTAACTAGAATTCAGTTACGTATTTCACTTACCCTACTTACCTAACTCTCAGTTTGTAGATTTTTTGCGTGTGAAATTAATTCTTTACGAATAAGTAAGTTAACTTAATATTACTTTTTTGTGACTATTTTGCTACAATTTAAGGTAAATTAAACTTAGCTTTACAACGCTGACTGATGAATCCCTGTTATAAACAAATCTTGCACGTAACGTACACTTTTGTACTGGCTGTTCATAACTTACTTTTGGACTTTATGTGAATCCCCGCTTAAGATGGCCTTCGTGGCGAGGCTTCTTTAGCAGCTAACTGCAAAGAGTGCGTAACACTTGCTTCCAATACAAATTCTGGCTTCAGAGCTTATGTATTATGCTGAATTCAGCGTAGAACACACTTTCAATTCAACTGCCCAGCTTACTTTCTTGTGTATGGAAGAAGCATTATGTAAACGAAACAAATATCATACCTACCCATAGAAGTAGTAATTTAATGCTTATCTTAGCAGAGATATCTGTGGACCGTATACTGGTTTCCGGTTTATTGTAGTGCTACATACAATATGAATATTGCAAAGGTAACCTTAACCAAAAAGCAGCTACTTTATTATAAAATTTTCTTTTAAGGTGTTAACATTACGTAAGTTAACAATGGGCAAGTTACGCAACAGCTGAAAATACTGGAATGTGATGCCAATATTTTTGTTAGTATAGATATGGAAAGAGAGTGTAGCGAAAGAAGGTCGAATAGACATACGAAAAACCTGTAAAGGTGTATGTTGATCAAGTAACAAAGCTCTCGGTCCTAGTGTGAATTTAGTGCGGAAAGTGGCGGAAAGTTACATAATAATACAGATTTTGTACGTATTTCGTTGATGTTCTGCCGTAATTCACATGAAAGATGGAAAGAATAAATACAAAGGAGCTTGCTCCTAAAATGAAAAGCAGGCATAAAAGTTCGTAAATATAAATAAG
>JAQFYC010004836.1:0-15927 GCA_034694165.1 Tomocerus mixtus | reverse complement strand
GCCAAGACTCCGGCTTGGGCAACGGCGACGAGGGCAAGGACGGCAACGAAAGCGTTCATGATGATTTTGGTTTTGGGTGTGTGAAACACGAAAGGATTTGTAAAAAGGATGGGATAGTTTCTTAAGAGAACTGTAAGCTTGGAATGATTTTTCTAGAGCAAGAGCTCAGGTATTTATACGAAATGGCCAAGCCATCAAAATCAAGCTACTGGAAGGAAGTAAATGCAAATTTCAAAGGAAGGACTCCTTAACAGCGCAAAAAATCATAAGTACGTGCAACACATTATTAAAAGTTACATAATTCGTTCCACTCACCAAAAGAAAACAAGATCATAAAGTCAGCAATATCAATATCCTCTAAAGGTTTCATTACACTTTACACTTGACCGAGTGATCTGATAAACATCTTTGAAACAAATCATCGCCAATAAATACTCTGTATGCAAATAAACATTAAAAATGCACTCGCACTCGTGTTAAATGTGCTGTGTTCGTGTGACTTTCTTATCTATATCATATTTTCAGGTACTGAAGGTTTCCAGCCTACGTCTTATGCTTAATAGATTGAATGATTTTATAAATATTAATATTATCAAAGGCAGAAGCATAAATATATGTACCTAAGTAGGGAATGTACTTTTACAATATACTATAAAGTAAATATGATGCCGCGCCCATCCCATCTACATTAAAATGAACAAGTCAATTCAATTCTAAGTGAGATCAGCTAAACACCCAAGTGTTTAACTTATTGTCAATGAAACCTTCCAACTAAAATCGAATGCTAAGAATTGGACTCATAAATAACTCCCAAAGTAAATGTAATTGTCAACAGTAGCCAATATCTCTAATTCCCTAGTGTAGAATGGAAATTTTAACATTTAAGATTTGCATTGGAATTAAAAGTGTCCTGTCCTGTCTGTCTTGACTCTTGACTTGTCCTAGCAATTGCCATGCCACAATAAACTATGTAACTTGATTTGATATGTCTTGTTTGTTTCTCCGTCTGTCGATGTCCTTACCTCACCTTTAAAAACATGAACCAATTCAAGTTCTCTATTACATCAGATTGACAGATATTATTTTTTAGGTAGAACTACTAAAGCCAAAACTCATAATTATCATTATAATAAGACAATCTACGCATAGAATTCATAGAAATCAATTTGGAGCTTTGTAAAATGATTTTTCTTTGTTATCTTTAAAGAATAATGAGAATTGCTTGCAAATAACAATTATCTTTAATCTTGAAAAATTCTTAATGCATTTATTATTCCGTTATCTCAAAGAATCTTCAGATATTATCTCACTGTGTGCTCTATTTACTTATGTATCTTACACATTATATTAGTGTAAATGGGAAATAATAAATGCTAAAAGCAGATCATAGTAATTATTTATTTCGTCTATGTCAATTGTATATTCATTTAGTAAACAAAAGGACTAAAGGGAGACACATGCCAATTTTTTTCCTTCGTCAAATGTAGTAGTGCTAAAGTTAC
The DNA here is from genome assembly GCA_034694165.1 of Tomocerus mixtus. Taxonomy (NCBI): domain Eukaryota; kingdom Metazoa; phylum Arthropoda; class Collembola; order Entomobryomorpha; family Tomoceridae; genus Tomocerus; species Tomocerus mixtus. The sequence continues at coordinate 14,425 of JAQFYC010004836.1, read as the reverse complement.
ATGAAGTTAGCGTGTAAATGGGAATACATTAGGTACTTTGTTCCATTCAGATCCATATCTGTTTACAAGATCACCGATAGAAGAATTATTAGCCACAAGATAAAGCACATTAGAATATGATTGTAATTTATCAGATGCACTTCTCTTTTAAATTGTAATTGTAACCTATATAATATTATACAAATAAGTATAACAATGTGTGCACCTAGTATGTAAATGGTCCTTAAATTGTTAATGTATTGACGTAGGTTGTTGAATTGAATATGAAGCAAAGAAGTAGGAAGGCTTTACACATGTTTAGTGCAAGCAAACAAGTTTTTTTAATTTTTTGATATTGAAACATTGAAAGGAACTAAATCTGCATGCATTTTATATGGATAGCTAAACGATATAATTTGAATGTGACAGTTAATCTTATAGTGCTGGTAGATTTTGTTTATTAAGTAGCGAACTTTGAACAACTAATGGATTTGTGGTGAACCTCTGTCTGTCTATCTTATTTGTAATTCATGTTCGGGCAGTAAATCAAGAAAGGGTAAAGATATTTTGTTCAAACACAGAGTAATGATCCCCTCTTCCAAGTTTTTATGCTACAACCTATAGCAAAATGTGATAACATTCGAAAGGCTTAAAAATTCAACAAGTTCTATTAGTATTAAATTTTGTCGAAGGACCCTGTGACCTTTCAGGACCTCATAAAGGTCACATTTGGGCTTTAGACAAGTTGGGCATAATTCTAAAGCTTAAGAATTGGCAATACAACTAGTTAACCTAATCAACAGTAACTCTCTCATAGCTGTTTACACAGTTTATTAGATTATTGTATAATTTGTATAACTACTGGGCAAGCAATTATCATACCTTTAGGTAATTTTATTAAGCAGAAGGAATCAATTTACTTTATATAAAAATATCACTCAAGCTTGCGGATTGAGATTGGGACGTTACTTTTAATTGTATGGACATTTTGTTTGCACGTTCATTCCTTGGTTCGCTTAGTGTTGTACAGTTGTATTGTAAGCACGTCAACATTCGGCATTCAGTCCAGCGGAGATCATAACATAAATGTCTATGCGGATTAGTGCAATAATGAAATGTAACAGGTAGTTTAGTTAGCGAGCGTTAACAAGATAAAAATCTAGAGTATTTAATTGTAGGTACCTATTGAAACTGAATGTATATACACAACAACATTAACACTAACTATTGCCATGCATGTCTGATCAGATCAAATAAGTTAAGGTAGTGGTAGTAAAAAGCTAAAGGTCAGATTTCAGTTGATATTTATTTTGTTTGTGTGGTAGTTATGTGACCTGCATATATGCATATGTCATAATGTAATCTACATAATAAGAATCTGTACGTAGGTATATGTACAGGCAGATAATTTATTCACGTATGTTGATTAGCAGCAATAATTTTACTTATAAAGGGCTATGACGTCCACAAATAGATAGGATATAAATAGCATACGTATATGTGTGCCATAGGCTTTGAGCCCCAGAATTACAAATATTTTTTGGAAATATTGTAATAAATTACAAAATAATTATTTAAAAGTTCTTTCCTTTAAAAATTCAAGAAATTATTTTCACAAAATGCCAAAAACCTATGTTTAATTGAGATTACCGGTGTTTCATCCCATAAACTCATAAATCGTGAATCGTCGTATATAAATAATGTAGATAATATAATAATTTAATTTTCAAAGGGAACTCAAATTTAGGCTCAGGAATATATCACATATCTACTCTCATATATTTATTATATTAATTTTAAATTCAATTTCCAAATATTCTATATGACTTTTAGATATCAATTTATTTACATTTATTCCATTATTTTCATCGAAACTCTGAATTTTAATTTTTGCCTTCTCTTGAATAGCTTTTGATTTTTTGCAAAGGTAAATAGTGGAGCGACACCCTTTTGTGTACTTTTGGGTACCTAGGACATAATATACAATACAATTCAATGCAGTAGAGTTACATTGTTATCTCTTTGTTATACTGATTTTTTCTTGGTCTCAAAAGTTATAATATAATAGCAGAGGTTCATAAAAGTGCATTGTAAAATTATGTGATTTACTTTCTTGCATGTATTCGTTCAACTGATTAGATAGTACATAAATAGTCTGGATTGGAGGATAGGTAGGCTAATTGAGTCATGTAACTATTTCATGTTCTCTTAAATTGCACTACATAAATAAATAAGTAGATAATAAAAAGATTCCTGTCTTTATTTGGCTCGGCTTGGCCAAAACTGGAGTAGTTTGTCTGGATTAGTAAGTAGTTTGATCTTGAATAAGAAAATGCTTGAGATACGGTGGTTAGTTAAACTGAACTAGTATTGAGTCCTACACTTACAATGTTAGAGAAACAAAGGTACCTTGTTTATTCTAATCAGAAATGGTAATAACGAATAAAAATAAATGGGAAGGTTTCCTTTCCGTAACACATAGGCTGTTAAATATTAAATAGTTTGTGTTCATTTGGAATTAGGATCCACACACTCAACTCAACTCTTACATAAGGTAAAAGAGACCTCCCCGTGTCAAATCAGAAACGGTATTGTTTTATTGAGAGATTTACCTTCGATTTCTATTGAATCAACTTTTCATTTTCCTGTACAGCAAGTCCTTGCTTTACCTTTCTTACAAGTCTCATGGAAATTCATTCCATGAGATGGCTGAATGCTTATTAGGTGCAACTAGCGGCCAAGTAATTTCTGTAAAAAAATGAGGATTAGACCATTGCGACATTTAGGGAATTAAAAAAATTAACCTGGTGGACTAAAGGCAGTCTTAAACAATTGAATAGGATTAACACTTTCGCTTGTCATTTTTAAAGCCTTTAATGGGTGAGCGGGAATTTTATCAAAACTTTTTTTGCAAAGCTTGAATGTAATTGACAGGATTGCATTTTTGTTACAAAATTTAAAAATACTGTTTTCTAATTTAATTTTTGTAGAATTTGGCTCTAAAAGAAGTGGGTCAATTCTTAACCACAAAAATTTAGTATTTGCACTAGATCTGCCAAATGAGGGCATTGTTAAAACTTCACAGTTAAAATCGGCCCCATTTTTGCAGATTTTTATTTTGTAGTTATTCGCGTAGCCCGACGCAGAAATTACAAGGCCGGCTACCAGGCTCAACCAAGAAATTACAGAAGATCTTTTCTTCGTACATGCAATTAGTAATCGTTCCTATCTTATGCAAATTTATTGATGCAGTGTGTCAATTGGCATGATAATTTTTCGTGTGCGTCTTAAATTGTGTTATCTATCAGCAGCGTATGAAATTTCAGTGTCAGTGTGTCACAAGTCAGAGTTCTGAGTCATGAGCATTTAGACACTCGAATCTAAAATATTGACTTATTGACAAGGATATACGTTGGAAGTCAAGATTGTATAACAAAGTCAACTCATAGATCATCTAACCAAAAGATTTTCTGCCTTGCCTTGTTCTTTTGGTGAAAACTGAAATTATCTCGCAAGCGGGAGGATCTCCAAATGATTTATAGCCATTATCTTGTCTACTCGTGCACAAGATCGTGTATTAGTATTTATCCGCTATTTTTTGTTTCCCATATGGTTTGCATAATAATATTTTGTTTCGGGTACCTATGTATATTATTGGTCAATAGGTAAATTATTTGCGAAAGAAACAATGACGTAGTTTCATTTGCTTATTGCACATTGTCTTAAGTTAACTTGAATGTCTGTAGGTCAATGCTCAATTACACGTTTTCTTGATTGCTCCCAGCTACAATTTCATTTCATTGTCAAATACCTTTTATGCAACAGATCTTATGAATTTCCTGACAGTGGGATTGAATTATAAGAAACTGAAAAAGTATTCGCAATAATATTGTACTAGTATCGTATCGAATATTTACTAAAATGAACCTTAATCGTAAACTTCTCATTGATACTGTTGCCGATTACCAATAATGTTTTTTAATTGTTTTTTGTTTTAATATTAAAAGTATAACTAGATTAAATTGGTACACTGTCAGCTGTAATCTAAATAAAATTTAATTTTTAGCATTTCTAAATGACTTTTCTAATTGTATTTATTCATTTGCAGTCTATATACAAGTTTATACTTACTAATTGCATTACATAAGCCACAAATATGCAACTACATGGACAGTTAAATAGAAATTATTATTGCTTTACTTGTTTACAATTTATGCAATAATTTCATTCAGCAGGCAAAGAAAAATTATAATGGGAATGCCCAATTGCAGTTTCGTTGAGCTCTTTGCCAAAAATAAATTGTGTTGTGACCACTGTGTATGTAATGATGAGACCAATAACCTGGAAAATATAAACGGGTACATATCAAACAAAAGATTGAATGAATTAGAAAGAATGAAAGAGTATCAAATTTCTTAGACATAGGAATAGAATATTTAGTACAAAAATTACTCCAGATATAAATGTAGAAGTGATGGTGAAGTAATTTAACCCTTTAAACCCAATTGTATCTTTGCCATAGATCTGTGCAATGAAAATACTCATTTTCGTCCGATCGATTACAGGCATCTTTTCATTCACCGAACAGTTTTGCTCCATCCACATAGAAATATGATGAGCCTTTACATAATCCCATAAAACAAAGGTTAAGCAAACAATGCGGAATGTAGTTTCTATATATAAAGCTTTTAAAGCTAGACAAATGTTACTTTTGTGTTGACGTCAGCAGACAAGAGAAAAATGAACATGTTTCTCGCTATGAAAAGAATGCAGATGACATGAGCTAGTTTGAAGCGAAAATCTTGCACCAAATAATTCGTCCAGAAGCAAGTATAGATTAAAGTGTAGACTGTCGTCAGAAAAGTTATAGGGGAGATCCAATTATTGACCATTGTCATCAAATGCGTCGCCTTGAGATGTAAATCCACAATCTGTATACGCAAAGTGTAAATAACAGGCTTTAATTATTAATTAAATGGATACTTGTACATTTAAATGCAATACCGAGGAATGCCACCATATTATGGTTAGCTGTTTACCTTTCGCAAAGGTGCAATCAATCCCATAATCTCATATATCATAATTACCCAGCTAATGACAAACTTGAAACTGGTGTCACTTATCTATCATTTTATGATACTAATAAAACATAATGAGACACATTTACCTCAGGCAGGTCTTTAATTGTCAAATGTCCACTGTTAAGTGCCACATTTAATCGACGAAATATCATCCACATAGCAATGACTGTGAATATACGGAGACAATCGTAGAAATACCATAAATGCCAACATGCAATATCCGACAAGTATCCAAAGGATCCCAGAATATATCGAAGGGTCACACTCTCTATATATAAAATGACAATATAACACATTTATTTACGAGGTAACTATTGCCACAGTGCAATTAAGTACAATATAATTGCATTATTGCACATTTTATGCATTCAAACGATAAAATTTTCATTTAATTATAAACCTGTTGGCTCCTCTGGATTGATTTCAATTAAATTCAATGTAATCGCCCGTAAGAACAAAGTGCAACTTCTATAACTCCAGTTTGGATGAAAAGTATACACAATAATCATGTGTATCACACATGAGATGAAAGAGGTTGTGCAGAAAAAGTATGCGCAAATTTTTGCCTGAAAAATCACAATTGAATTAAAGTTTTTCTTTTCAACTTTGAATGCAAAAACAAAATTGAAGCTACAACGGATTTTGGTTTGTGTAATTCTATAAAAATGAATTTTAATGTGTATGTATTGTTGAATGCAATCGTATATATTTGTAGAACTAACTTTAATTTTGGAACAGAATTCCATTCCCATGTTTGCAAATATTTCCTGAACTTGGTCAGCATATTCGAATATTTTAACCAAGAGATTCCTTTTCCTTTCGCTTTCCAAACACAACCGATTCACAATAAGAAGAAGCAAAAATACGAAATGTGTTGCCCTCTTGATCCAGTTTATAATTCTGAAGTTTGTGACGTCAAATTTTTCTTTGATTAAGTTCACCAGAAGAAAATAACATATGAAGTAATACAAAACCGAATTGAGAATCTATGCACATTAAAAAAATAATTCTATGTATTAGCTCAATTTGAACGAAAAAAGTATTTCTTAATACAAATACTATATAATAATATAGTATTAGCATATAGCATATATGTATAGCATAATAAGTTAATATAAGTAAAGCACACCTTGTTAATTTTTCTATTTCGAAGAAAATAGTGAGATTTTCCAGTTGCATCATGAATCTTGCTGATTGAAAATGAAAATGCTAAAACAAACCTTCCATATTTAAGCAAAATTTCTAAGAAACAATATAACAGTCCCGAATTTTCTTTGTATTGTAATTCAGCCATTTCTATTTTGGAAGACTTCTTCCCCCCAGAATATTTGATTGTCTTCATATTGAGTATGCTACTTCTTCAACTCTATTTTACCAACTAATTATGTTCGGGAAATTGTTTCCCAATTCTCGATACAATGACGTCATAAGGCCTATAAATAAGTTTTCTAATTATATTAGTGCATGTTTCTAGAGCATCGCTTATAATAATATTTGCTTGGCAGATCGTTAATCAGCAGAAGTATCTTACGACTAGGGATAACATAATGCGTGTTGGGTAATAACAGTATAATAAGAAACTTAATACCCGTTAGTGATCGAATTTCTTCTAAATACTAAAATACTAAAGCAAATAACTTAGTTTAATCCATTAATATATCAATTGTCCTGAAATTCTAGTACATATTACGCAGTTACTAAATATATCGCAAAAAGCCTCCATAGTATTATTATGCATATGAACGGGTCTAGTACGTATGAGTCCCTATTTTCGGGTAAAACAATGGCTATAAATTACTATCTTATAATTTATTATGTCAGATAACATTACGAATTTCGGTGTAGTTTGCATGTTTAAGCAATAACTTTTATTTGTGATAGAAATAAATAGTAAACATAATATTTATGACTTCCATATTCACTAATGTAACATGAAAAAGGTTTTATGAATTTCATAATACGGATGAACAATTGTTCAACTTGTGACAATAATGAACTGTGCTACTACAACTGTGTACGTGATGAGGAGACTGACAATCTGAAAAAATACAAGAGAGTAAAATTCTGTATGTAATAATTGTAGTACCTAATTAATATAACTTTACTTAGGGTAATAGTAATGACATTACAAATAATTATGTTCAGCTTACACCACATATGAAGGTAGAAGTGATCGTGAAGTAATTAAGACCTTTAAATCCAATTGACTCTTTGTTATATAGCTGCGCAACAAAAATAGCCATTTTGGTCTGATCGAGTAAAGGTATCTTTTCATTTAGCGAACAATTTTGCTCCAACCAATCCGAAATATGATGGGCCTTCGAAAATCACATAAATCTTATAAATAAGTTAGTGTTGTACTCTTGTACTACATATAAATACGTACTAATTAGCAAACATTACTTTTTTATTGACGTCAGCAGCCAAGAGGAAAGTTAAAATATTTCTAGTTAGAAATAGAAACCAGAGAACATGAGACGGTTGGAAGGCAAACTCTTGAACCAAAAAATTCACCCAGGAGCAAGTACAAATTAAAGTATAGATTGTCATCAGAAATGTTATAGGGGAAATCCAATTATTGACCATCGTCATCAAAGTTGTCACCTTGAGGTGCAAGTCAACTATCTATGGATAAAATGTATACACGTCCAATTTATTTGCAATTTTAGAAAATTTTACACAAATGCGCTATCCAATAGCAGGCCTATATTATATTATACGAATATACATTTCAGTGTAAATGCATATAACAATATCATTATTATTATAATTTTACCATTACCAAACAAAATTGGATATTTATACTAAATATTAGTATCCCGTATCGTTTTATGATGCTAGAAAGATAATTTAACAATGTTTACCTCAGGTAGGTCTTTAATTGTCAAATGTCCGTTGTTAAGTGCCACATTTAACCGACGGAAAATCGTCCACATTGCGATGATTGTGAATATACGGAGACAATCGCAGAAATACCATACGTGCCAACATGCAGATTCTGACAGGAACCCAAATAATCCCAGGGTATATCGGAGGATCGTATTTTCTATATTGAACAGTACGCAATAATTATCAGTATAAGGTACTTTACGTAGTACGTTAGTACGTATTCAAATATGTAAAGCATATTAAGTATGACAATTTTTGCATTATTGCTTTTATTTTTACATGTACCATTGAAAAACTAACCTGTTGTCTCCACCGGGTTAATTGCAACTAGATTCAGTGTAATTGCCCGTAATGCCATATTATAACTTCTGCAAATCCAGTTGGGTTGTGAATAAAATGTGGCACTAATTATCATCTGTGTCAGCCACGAAGTAAAAGAGATAATACTTAGAAGGTATGCACAAGTTTTTGCCTGAAAAATTTAACAAATATAATGTTATGCCTAATATATGACTAATTATCTGAAATGAAACTGGCACTGGACTGTCAGTCGTATTTTAATGAATATGATTTGGTAATTTGCATATTTAGGATTAGGATCCTTATTTATTTATTTATTTATCATATCAGTCTTCGATTTGGAATGTAGAAGTTTACTAACTTTTGATTTGGAACAGAATTCCATTCCAAGACTCGCAAATATTTCTTGAATATTGTCAGCATGTTCAAATATTCTAACCAAAAGATTTTTTTTCGTGTCCCTGTCCAAAGAGCATCGAATCACTAAGAGAAGAAGCAAACATATGACACATGCTGCTCTCTTGATCCAATTTATTATGCTGAATTGTGAGAACAAGAAATTGTCTGCTCCAAGTACGTACATCAGAAGAAAATAGCACATAAAGTAATAAAGAATCGAATTGAAGACCTAAAATAATTGTGAATCAAAAAATTACAGCCAATTAGTTTAGCTATGAAGAATTAAAATTGTAGGGGATTAATAAAAAATACCGTGTAAATAGATCTGCTTCGAAGAAAATAGTTAGATTTTCCATTGGTATCAGGAATCTTTACTATGGAAAATGTAAGTGCCAATACCAGCCGACCATATCTTAACAAGATTTCTAAAAAACAGAATAACAGTCCTGAATTTTCGTCGTACCGCACTTCAGCCATTTCTATTTTTGACGGCATACTAGCCTTTGCCCCTGAGGATTACTAAAGTTGGTTTTCTCTGGTTCTTCTTCAATACTCTTCATCTACTAATTAAGTCCGAATTCGATTCGGATATATAAATACAAATTGTTTCCAACGGGCCTAGGATAAAGATTTGTGTTGCCAAATTAGGTCTTCAAACGTAGTTGGTAACTAATTGCATGTGGGTATCAGACACATCCGTAATTTATTTGCTACTAATTTATTGATACAATTTTACTAAAACATAATGTAGTCAATATTTATGACCAACTGAACGAGAATTCCAAATTGAGTAATAAGAAACCCATTAAGGGTAGAATATTATGCTATTGATCAAATAAAGATCATTTTCATTATTTTGTCCATTAGAGTTAACCTTTGCCTATGATATGGTCATTATTATACAAACTGGTATACCTACAAATATATAGAATGAGCTACATGTCATGTCTATACAAATTTTATGCTATATATCGCGTAATCTTATACACTAAGGGTAAATTCACATTACTATAATTATTATCGATTAGAATTAAGTAAATATCTCATCATATACACCGCAAACACTGAATTAATTGCTATATTTGCAGATAAATAATGTGCAAATTGCATTCGAATAATGTTGATGCAATTTTATACACATGAACCATCGACATATGCCGTATCTTTTTGGTAATTTGTTTCACTTATGTTCCCATTTTTCCTAGCATAAGCAACGTAATTTGCATTAATTATTTTAGTAAACTGAAACAAGGGTTTTAGCTAAGAATGTTTCAATCTCAACTACATACTAGATACTACATGCATATCAACTACGTGCAGTAATAAATATGCTTCGTGGATATGCTGCAATATGCAGCATGGATATGTTTACTGTTAAAACGGTATTTTTACACATATTTCTTACGTTTAAATATTATATTTCATGATAAAACAAAATTGTTTACTTTCATTAAATGTTGTCCTTGATTAGGAACAAATATATATATTGAATTATTTATTATCCGTATTCCGTACTACAATATTAATCTACATGAAGAATGGGAAAGGGCATTAGATTTCAACCCAAGTAATTAATAATATAATTAATTTTTGCATTTATATATTTTTCAAAAACTATAAAAACTACTTATAATTACTGGACTTTTTAATTAGGAGGATCTTCGGAAATTTCTTGTGCCTGGGGGTTTCCGTTCTTTCTTTGCCCCTTAAACTTATTGCCACGTGGTCGCCTATTTGGCCGCCGTCGACTACTCGAAAGGGCTACATTTGGGTTTTGATATTGTGGAGCGTTTGGGCTTCGCCTTGACCGGTTACTCGACATATTCTGTTGAAACTCCGGGGTTCCTGCACCTTGTCCAAATATTTGTCCAGTACTAAGTTGTTGGATGAAATTCAAAGTTCTTTGCAGATGCCCCAAGTCCACGTTTCCAGGTTGCTGATTTTGTGGGTTACTATTTGCTCTGCTATTAGACTGTGCAGATTTTCTTGTTAGCTGTTGATGATTCTTCGTTCTCGGTTGCCGTGAATTTTTTGGGCGAAAAGTTTTTGTAGACTTGACATTTTTCCGTTTACCTTGAAATTGCTTTCTAGCCCCACTGTTCTTAGTATTGGGAGCATTGGAAACAGATTCGAAGGGTTTCTCAGCGGTTGCTGAAGATGAAGGAGTCGGCTGGGCATTCAGCTTCCAATTATTACGCCACAGTAAATGTAAACCCTGAAAAGTATTTAATTAATAAAAATTAAATTATCCGACTAAATATCAATATCTAATAATACTACAGATGTGGTAGTGATCTAACTTGGATTCTCTCTTTATACACTTCAGGCATAGCGATGTTCATCGATTGGTTCATATTGTCAATTACAGCATTCATTAATTTATGTAATGGAATATTCTCATTCTCAGTTCCGTTTTTCCCTTTAAGTATTGTTTTCCAATTATCACTCTTCAGTTTATCTTCAAAGTGTTCTCCAACTATAGTCAATAAGGTACACAAGAAGCCAAAGTAGGTGTGGTCTTCAAAGATTGCTAAAAATTATATTAAAAATTTGAATTACATTACACACAGCCAATATACACATAATTTTTGATATGCCTAATAATATTGCCTATTGCTTACATAGTCGTTAATAAACTGGGAATAAAGTAAAGATTGATAAATTATTTGCCTACCTATTTCCAAAAGTTTGCAAACAAAAGGTGCTAATTTCCTAACGCCAATTAACTCTCGATGAAATAAGTCTCCCACAAGGAAAATAATATTGTCCCTCTGCAAGATGATTTGGTGATATTTGCTAGTAATGCAAATTCCTTTTTCGATGTCCTCTGGATTTTTTGAAAAGACAAAGTTAAGGGGCACTTCATCTTGAATAACTTTAAATGTTTCCCTACATTTACTCCACGTCCAACTTTTTAATTCATCTGGAATATGCTGATCACTCTTACCGATAGACTGGGAGATCTCAATCTAAGAAATAAATGCACAAACATTATTGCATAAGCAGCATTGCTTATGTACATACGATAGATATCAATATTAATACAGTGGAATATTACTAGATCTGCTAACGAATTCGAAACTGTTTTATCCTCTAGACATTTTTTGAAAATTTTGTCTACAAACTTAGCAGCAGTCGTCATACATCTGATTTTTAGTGTAGAAGCAAACAGATCTTTTATTATACTAGGACTTTTGCGATTTTTCAGGGAATTCAAAACCTGTAAATATTCCAAAACAATGCTGTGCTTTACGTAATGTGTGTTATAGCACGATACTATTAATGCATACTAGTATTGCAAGATATTGACACTAATTTAACACTTCGTAAACTTTTGTAATTCGTGTAGTTTACATTTATTTTTCTGACTTACAGAATTCACATCGGCAACAATATCTTTCTCGCCAACTTCTACAGATTCATTATCGGCCGTACTGCAAGATAATTCTCCTTCCTCTATGTAAAAATAATTAAATCATCAATAAATTTTAATATTACAAGCACAATATTCAATTTCCATAACGTAAAATCGATGTTAAACCCCTTTGCTAGTATTTTCAACTCTTAGAACCACTTGTGCTTATGGCACGATATGTTTAAACTTACTTTTTGTATAGATAATATAAAATGTGATAATTACAATATTATATGCATCCCAAAAATAAAGAATTTTCTTTGTAATTTTTGATGAATACTGTGATCTGAGAATTCACAGTTTTGTTAGCAAAAATAATGCATACCTAGCTCCTCCATTGCGGTATATATTGTCGATTGGATGATTGCTTCCTCAGCAAAAGAATTATCGTTATCATTTCCCAAATCAACGTTTATAAGATTTGATAATCCTGTGTCTTGATTTCCACTAATTGTTTCTGCTGCAATATCATCTGTGGGTGTGGCAAATTCTATTGAATTTTGGTCCCCTTCCGTTTCATCTTGATTTTTAGATGTTAAGGTTCTACTGTTTTCCATTTCAGTGACACAGTGAGCTGTTTCCTTTGATTCACCGGACACGGATACTCCATTGTTTTCAAAACACCGAGTTTCAGTTTCCTGGTCACTCTTTTTTGCATCACTTTCCAATTTACTTTCCAGATTTTTTAATTGCTCTGAAATAACCTAAATGCAGGGAGGAAGAGGAAACAAAACATTTGTAATTTTAAGTATTCCTTCTACAATTGTGTATCTAAGTAGGAATAGGATTTTGTATTTTGTAAGAGTAGCAAGCAGCAATTACCCTCTGAATAATATTGGTAGAATTTTTATTCAAAAGATCATTCTTTTTCAAGTACTTAGTCAAACCAGTCAATGTCCATTTAAAGAGCTATAGATTATTCATAAAACATAAAATGGGAATTAATTTAATTCTGGAATATTAGTTACAGTATATTTTTATAAAAGCTAAAATTGCCGAGCAATAAATATAACGCAAAGAAGAGAATCTCGTAAATCCTCTAAGTTTACATCTTCGATGTATTCTTCAAGATCAGAAACAACTTGTACTTCTGACAGATCCTCGTCTCCAATAGCTTGATCCATATCAAAATTTTAGAACTATATTCTTTGGTATCTTATATTCTGCGGTGGAATGTGGAATTATTTTTTGAATTTAAGTAATCAAAAATACAAAGCAAATGAGAGAAACATTTACTTCTAGCTAAAAACAATGCTTAACGTAAATACTGTATATGTATAATACTTTATGTTTATCAGTACACTACATAATATGTTTATGTATATGACATACTACTTGAAGTACTTTCAGGAGAGCTTGTGTACATTATAGAATAATTAATTATTGCTACATAAACAATTAGGTATTACAATGTTTGTATAATAATAGTACTTTGCAGATTGCAGTTGTGATGAATAGATGTATTATTGTATTGCAAATAAAAATCACATTTGCAAAAACTGCCGCATTGAATGCACACGAATCAGCAAATACCTAATACCCTTTATTTATATCAACGTCGCAGCAATGGTTCGTAGGCATTTAATAGTGTAGGCTATTTTAACTTTTCGTTAGAGCTATGAGATATTATCATACGAGTGCGAGTGCGAGTGTTCGCTTCGCATGCCATACTTCTCTATGAGATAATATGTACTATACACTATGCACGTATTTACTGATACTGTAAAACAGAATTTTCTTAACTGAATACTTAGCTAGAAACTAAATGCAATACTATACAATATGCAAATAAATCCATAAATGTAACAACATTTTCGATATCTATATATATTAACTATATTTGGGGCTACTAAACAATCAATGGCATTGCTTTTTTGGAATTACGAGTATAACAAAACGGTAAAAAAATGAGGAAATATATTGATATAATATATAAGTGTTATCGTTGCAAATATTGAATATTATATTGTAGGTATTTAAAAATATTTAGGAAAGCAAAATAAATGCATTTGTAAAATTTTATTTAGTTAAGGCAAGGCAAGAATGCACAAATTCGTGTTTAATGATGACAAAAGCACAAAAGGCCGATAAATAATAAAAGGTTATCTTTAGGGTACCATACATACGTATTCAAATTCAACAAAAATTTTAAATATTATTGTTGATTGTAATTCTAACAATTAAAATTAATATAAAAAGTTAATACTAATAATGAAATATTATTTTCATGCACGCATATGTACAGTTTACAGCATGCTATTGGATATATGTAATATTTAAATACAGTAATGAATTTCAGATTGTATGAATCCTTTGTGTACAATTGTGAACGAAAATTAATGTTACACACGAGATATCGCCA
>JAQFYC010004835.1:0-15931 GCA_034694165.1 Tomocerus mixtus | reverse complement strand
TAATGAGATATAGTGTATAAGTAGGCATACCCATTTAAGTTAGCCAACTTTACTGCACATTATGCACTTTTCAAAGTGTGACCTATTTGGTTTATTGTAAAAAGATATGGAGTATGGAGGACCTGAATGAAATGCATCTCAAGTAGCAGGATCTTATTTATTGATTGTTTAGGTAGTTTGGTTTGATATTACACACTCCTTAAGGATGTAGCCCGTGCTACTATGTCCATATAGCTACTACTGATTGTGAGTAACTATTAACTACACGGATAATTTACTACTATGGCATTCTTTGTCCAGAGGAAGATGCATTACACTACTGATCATATTTATATTGACACTCTGATACTTATCTTACTTATGTATTAATTAGATGAACTCATAGTGGTTCATTATTCAACAGGATACATAATATAAACTGAACCGTAACTTAGTACATTAATTGTATGGTAGTGTTGCAGTTACAGGTAAATTATTGTAGTATAGCTACCATGTAGCATACGTGGGGTATATACTATAGTTTCTTTATGCTAGAGTACAAGTATATAAGTCTTAAGTTACAATTCGTAACTTCAGAATGGCTGGTTGGGATGGTTGAGATTAGCAGAACTTTGTGAAAACATTAGGATAATATTACCGATATATATGTACATACATAAGTATTATGCAATGCAACTACCTGCTATTAGTCGAGATATATCAAAAGGTTTATTTGTATTTTGTAATTCAATATGAGTCAATGCAATGTCATGTATCCTATAGCATGTAATGTGTTGTAAAGTGACCCGGGTTACTATCCATTAGAAATAGAATGGCAAACTACTGATATATACCAACCTACATAGTTGTGTGCGTATTTGCATGTCCTTACAATGCAGCGCAACTCTTCTTCTATTTCCATCAGGAAACGGAAAGTGACATTTACACCAAAAAGTTTGCGACAGGTTCTAAAAATAAGCCGCACAACAAATACATTTTATAAACAATATAAATATTATTATATTACAAATGTACACAGGTTATATATGCATATCAGAATGCTTACGCCTAACTATCAGTAATGTCCAAAAATACTATTAAAATATAATTTCCCATCACATATTTCACCTAAAGTGGTTGATTTACTAAAAATGCAAAATAAAATGCATGAGATAATCGTCTGCGAAATAAAAAGCAAATCATTTGTAACTTCAATTATCACCGTCACAAGTTCTAATCTCTTAATCGTTTAGAAACAGCGTAAATTCAAAGATTGAAAGTTTATCTTTGAAAGATATTATTTACAAGTGATAAAGATGCGTGTAATGAAACAGCAACAAACTAGACTAGAAAAGTGATACTCTGAGTTCAGCTATTAGCATTCTTAAAGACGACATAGGATCTTATACATTTTTTAGTTAATATATCTGTAATTTACCTTTAGTTCTTGTAGATATAAAACTAACATTTATCACAGTAGTATTCGCATGTAAAATTATATGGTGATTACTGGTTTTTATCGTAATTTTATTGGTAGTGAAGCATAGACATGGAAAGCATAACTTTACATATTAAAAAGTAATCTAAAATGTCATACTTTTAGGAATGCGATAGTAAAATACATACTTGTTTTATCTTCTGTATTTATTCTGGTTTATTCGTAATCATTATTGCTACTGTATATTTATATATCAATAATAGTTTATAGTACATATCAAATTGTAAGTAGATTCATTGTGACTATTAAGCTGATACCGCATTGAATTCGTAGACTATGTACGAAGCCAAAGCTCAAGATGAAGCTTTATAGTTGTCAGACGACTAAAGTATAGTCATAGGCTGGGTGAATTCTCTGAATATTGAATAAACAGGAATTACTGACTTTGACTGTGTTGCTTGCGCCGTGTGAGTCTTTTGGTTGAAGTTGAAGCTGGCGTATAGCGTTATACGTAAGCCGTAAGCTGAAGATGAGCCAGCCCGACGAGACTCTTCTACCAAAACAGCAAGATGAGTTCAGTTGAGTTTCACTTGCTTGCCTTGCCTTCCATTTTTGCTATAAAGGCGTTTGCGCTTTTCCGGCTTCTATTCAATTCATAGTCTCATTCTGAGACAATGTTTTTGTCGATTTTTCACAATATTTTCCGTTTAGTTCAGTTCGGTCCAATCAAATTCATCTTTTTAAACCTTCGATGATGTCAAAAGGTATCTCATGATCATGTAACCACTGTCTATGGAAATAATGAAGGCTAATATAACATCTACTTATATGCTGCTCACGATATCCACCTAAAAAGAATAGAATTTGTTTGCGTTTCCATTGAAATGCTAATAAAAAGCAACTTCTTTTTCTATGTCACTAGTCTAAACTTACACATTTACTACACAATTAGGGAGATTTACGTATACACGTAGGCGCCTTGCCAGTGCAGTGTATAATACACATTGTGGGATACAGAGTATGTACACATATGTTGAGTAATATGTCAGAAGTGAAAAGAAAGTTTTTTGACAGCCGTTGCCGTCATGATGGGTAAAAGTAGACAGATGAATGCTAACTGCAATCCATTGAATTTTTATGAGGATCAAAGAATAATAGTGGAAAAGAACACCCTTGATAATATCTGGAGTCGGATAATACTGACTGACTGATTGTGAGTATAATCGTCTGCTTATTATGTAACATTAAGTGGGTGGGTGGTGATAGTAGCTATAAGTGTGCATGTACATATACAAGCATATAGCTTAGATACCAATAGTACTACTAAAAAATTAAATTATCACATAATTTAGCCTTAATTTAAAGGCACTATGCAATTACCTCTTTACATTCAATTTGGCTCCACATAACAGAGTTAAAATCAGTTTATCGACATAACTATGTTTACAAATATACAAACTAAAGGAATACAGATAATATGTGAAGCACGAATCTGACATATTAATTATGAGTATTGTCTTCCATGGTTAACATAAATAATAGTGCATTAAGATTTAGCATGTTTGTTAATTTCGTAATAATAATAATTAATTGGTAAACCTTGTCATACTAATTGTAACATTGCAATATGTAGTACTGACTTGGTGTAGACAGATTTAGTTTGCTGTAATATTTAAGAATGATTTTAATTGGGGAACACTACTGGTAACTAAATTCTAGTATTTATTAATCCATACTTAGGTAGAGTATAAAAGGTTTGTTTAACTAGTCAAGCAACGGTTTTGACAGATATGTTTTTCTAATAACGTAAATTGTATTGTTTTTTGTTCGTAAACTTTGAGGGCACTTTGTTGAATGTTCTTTGAAAAAAACAATCATAAAATATTATCCTGAACAAACTCGCGATCCGGGCTTATTGAATTAGTTGAAGATGCTAATAAAGTAGTAAAAGCATTTAAGTTAGGGATCGTGAGGGAGAGTGTGTATACTTTAAGCAGCAGGAGGGCATTTATTAAGTAAGAGTAGGCCCATGCGGCAGAAAGAGCTAGATTATTTTGTTTTTGAATGAGGAGAGAGAGACTGCATGAATGAAGTCTAGGGCCAATGTAGGAATACTCTACATACAACTTCTTCTTTTGTTAGGAGGAAGTCTTTTGTTTATTTGTTCATCTTGATGGAGATAAGTGTTCCGCTAAGTAAACTTCTATCAACTATCTATATAAACTATCAACTCTAAAATCATCTCCCATCCTTCCTTCCAACATATAAACCTATCATCATTTTATCTGAGCAATTAGAGCTTCTCCCACATACAACCTCATGTTTTCCGATTATCCTATCGTGTGGATTGTGGTAATAACTCTCAATTCTGTCTTCACCCTACAACCAGTGAAATGTAATAATTTTAATTGTACAACTGAAGCAGATGATTTATCTACAACAGCAATATCGTGTTCTCGTAGTAATATTTTTTTTGAAATTCTTATGTACTAATTAGTAAAGTTGATGAACATGGTATAACTCATGATTATTTTTTCATTGCTTGTAAGAAAGACCTACTTATTCTATGTAGTGCTGTAAAAGGGGGGCTAAATTTTTGATCAGTATTATTAACCCCAATGCACATCATGTTAATTTTATTCAACATTTTTATACGGATGTGTCATTTTTACTAACTTCCCTAAAAATGCAAACAATTACTATATACCATGTAGAATTATAATATTGTTTAAGAAATGGTGTGGTGTAGTGTAATATGGTTGCGTTACTTAACGTTATTTTGGCTCATAAAAATCTGTTTGTGTGAAAATAGTGTACTAGACTTCTATAGAATCTAAATACACACACATTCACACATTATATCCATACTATGTGCACTTTTATATTATGTATACAAGACATGGCCCCTACACTTTTCCACTTAATGCCCCGCATCTAGATCTTCTAATAAAGCAGTAGCCTTCTATCTGTACTTATTTCACTTGAGTGCAGTACAATTCAAGTAACATAATAGTTACACATGCTCATGTCCTAAGAGGGCAGCTAAGGCTGATCATTATCTTTCTTAAGTCCCAAATTGTCCCAATTCCTTTGCGTACAAACTCGAAAAAGAACATCGCTTTCTAATTTAGACTTCAAAACTTAAATCTCTTCTTCTTCTGGTAGCATGATTAAAGAAAAGCTTCACAGAGTATTATACATAAGCGTGCAAGACAACGCACCTTACAATTCGAGCACTTGAGTATGTATATAGGTATACAAGCAGGAGACATCTACTACTTACTACCACTCTAGAATGTAGATTGTCCACCACCCTATTATAGCATTTGTAAGCAAGTGTAAGTGCATCTATTTACGTATATTGGTGGTTATAGTTATTCCTTAAGACTAACACGAAATGTCACTTTAATTTTATGTAAGATTTAAATATGTAGGACTGTAAGTTGACACGCTACAACTGGAGTTGAAATATTATAACTGGTTTCGACAATCTAAAAGCTACAGAATCCTAAGATCATCATAATTTATAATTTGTACTAGCGATGTGAGAGTAACAGCAACAGAAAATAATAATAATCATTCGTAGCACTTCTCTAAGTAGCCATCTGTGATGTGAGAAAACTTAAAAAGATAGATAGGCGATTCGTAATTGTATTTTAAAGGTTACAGTTTCTTTTCTTACTTATTTCTTGCCACTGCTATATAAGTACAGTGGGACATTATTTTGTTACTTTAAGACAATTTCAAGAATGGACACTACAAAATAAGCCTTCCGGTAAACATTTGGCTGAGGTTAAGCAATTTGTCCATAAAACAGATTTGGTTTTTAAGCAGCGTACACCCAGATCTGCATTTTTCTAGGCTTTGTACCCTCCTATCCATGTAATATGCTTATAACTTAGAAAGAATTTACACACTAAATTAAAGGAATGATTTTGCTATTCATTTAGTGCCTAGAATCTGTAGAACAAAACATCTTTTTAAAAGTACCTAGTACCTACCTATGTATCATAGATACACAGCTTCAATACAACTATATCTGTAATTGTGTACCACAATGGTAACGGTGCAGTAATATCTTCGGTCTGAAAGATGTAATTTGATTTGAAAATTTGTATTTAGAAGCCACAATAATGCGTAACGAGAATCCTGTTTTCATTGTTTAGCTTTGGACAAGAATTATATTGTAAGTAGAACGTGAAAAGATGTATGAAGAATACTATGGCAGATAGGAAGGTACCTGTACACCCAGTTTTAATTAAATTGAATTCATACCCGAAGTTGTTTGCTAAAAGAGTAATGAAATCATATTAGGCCTCAGTTTTATCTATGGAACAATTCAACAGCATAAAAGAACAAATTGTTTAATGAACTCTTGTAGTAGGGGTCAAATTAAGTTGAAAATGAATTGTAAATCCGTAGAGATTTTCCCAGAGGAGAAACTTTGGTAAATTAAGTTAAAGTTTTAATCCACTCTGCATACAGTCATTCTGATGCTTTCAATATACTGTACAAGTTGATTACAACCTATAAGTTATAGGGAAGAGAAAGACCCAGGTGTTTTATTTTTAAGTTTCCCCGTCAGACTATACTATCTACCACACTCACATTACTATTTCTGTGCATTATAAGAACAGTAGGAAGGGTAGGGAAAGAAGACAGAAGGAAGGGTCACTGCGAGGTTAGGTGTCTTCCATGAGATTCCGTTTTTATTTCTGAAGTTTACAAACTTGTTCTGCCTTGTATTAAATTAGTGACTCCTTTTATATAAGTGGAAGGATGTTCTCGTTTTATACTTTTATTAAAAGTTGCTAGTGAATCTAACTTTATTCTATGTATACCTGACGTGACCAAAACATGCAAAACCACAGAACCGGGAAGGGGACTTATATTATCTGACTTATACCTGTCTATATTAATTTATATGATAAACGAAGGATGCACACATACATTTCTTCTACATATAAAGGGTGTAAAGGGTATGAAGAATGATGAGTTGATAGAAAGGAAGGGAAGAAGCCCCCAAAATTCACACAAGGATTCAGTTTTATAAAAGTCGGGTATTGTTTCAGCTCAGAGCGACTCTTGTCTTGTCTCTCTCTTTAGTTTCTGCTTTCATTTCATTTTTGGTTGATTCCCGACTTCAATTTAGTTCACTTAATGCAACTCTGAGTTTAACAAGCAGTCAACTTCTTTCCCATCCATCTCCTTATCACATCACCTTTCCCATACAAAACATCATTTTGCTCACAGAAGTGGAAACAAACTCTGACCTGCTTCTGTTTTTTTCTTCATGTATGCTATTTTACTAGCCGAAGTGCCTTAAGACATGAAAATGACAGGACAATGAGCATAAAATAATGTAAGTAAAGTACATTACATACTAAACATGAAAAGATTTAAGTTGTTTTAATAATAGAAGATGCGTTAAATTATCTGTACTTGTTCCATAATACAATTTAATATTAAATAGACATTGTAAGTATGTATGTGTTTGAAAATCATTCATACGAAATAATGTTTTGTGATAGGATAGACAAATAGGTACCCTGCAGGTAGACGCTAGACTCATCTCAGTTTCCTCAAACATTGTTCAATATTAGAGAGTTTTCTTTAAACTGAAACTTGGTTTAACTCCTTTGAAGTATAAGCGAGTATGTGTAATGCAAAACATACGCGGATATTCTGATATATGGAACCATTTTTTGGAAAAGACGGCAATATCTTCCCTCCGATGCTTGTAAGTATATTATCTGTATATGCTTACCAAACACACACTAGGAAACTGACTGAACATTACTTTGTCGTACACTCCGTCCTCGGTCTCTCTTGTAGACATGTTACTTTACGTATTGATTCTTTCTAACCCTTCCTTTTGACAAACTTGAATTTTCCATTCAATTTTTTTCGGCAAATACATACATGCCAAACCGTTCATATTATGTGATGTTCTTCTCCAGTTTCCTTTTCCCCAGTTTATCCTTTTAAAAAACTCAATTTACTTTACCCTTTGTCTTCTTTTTATCTTATAGTTTTTTTTGTCCTCTGGGTACATCCTAAATGTAAGCGTTGGCTAGACAAGAAGCAAGTCGTTTTGATATTAAATATCACTCACGCACATTTTTCATCGCTTTCTTGAAATTTTGCACTGTACATAGGAGTATTTCAGTATTTCGGAACAGGTGTTCACATTTCAAGCTATTTCAGTACAATACAATATACCAGCTAAATTGGAATGGCTAAAGTGTAATTTCTAGAATTTTGCATGCACGAAAGCCTGTCGAGAGGAACTTTTACATTAAGTAAAAGATAGCGATTTCATAGTAAATATTGTTATGTTCCATAGTCATTGTAAATTGGATGACAGAATATTAAATATTTTTAATAAGCCCACGTAATGTTATTAGCTGAATTCTCCTGAGCCTAATGTAACATTTTTGAAAACATGTGTAATACAGATAGAGCCAACTATTTATACTTGTAGAAAAATTATTTTACCCTAATTGGTAACCAATCTAAGTAAGTCTCTATCTGCCTAGCGTATTTCTTGTTCTAACTGAAAACTGAGCTATAGTTTTGTTTGGTCTATATTTAGTAATCTAATAATAATGATCATATTTATAAATACTAAAGAAAATCAAGATCTAATTGGGCAAGCCTATAAATAGACCCCTTAATAGTACATTCTTACTATTAAATTTACTGATTTACTACGTATATGGAGTCTATTATTACAGGCCTACGGCCAAGGCAATCAGTAAGGCATATTGTAAATATCAGTTTTCAAAATAGATTGATTAGGATTCTTGTACTATGTATTTTAATGCCCTAATATTCTTAAAATTATTAATCCAGTCTATGTACTTATTTATATCCCTACTCCATAAATATAAGTATGACGAAGTAGTTGGTATGTCTAATACTATTATAATGGTTGTGTTTTTAGAGAATTTACAAGTTTCCAAAACATCAGCAAACAATTACAGAACTATCTCATGGTAACATTTGCCATTCTCAAGATTTGCTTGCATACTGTATCCCCAATGTACACTGTAAAATTGCAGACAGCTGAGTGACAATAGCCTTTCTATAAAAAAGTTTGCACTTGCTATTAGTTTGTAGTTCGTGCTCGTATGGTTCGCTAGCTTAGTTTTCTTAAAGTGTACGTATTGCTTCTACTAACGTTACATTTTATTTGATAGCTACCTAAACGCGAGTAAGTATCAGTTGCACTCGCGAGTTCAAAACTTAAGGGTGTTTGATTTCATCCGAAGAACAAATGCAGAAATTCGTAGACAAAAAATTTGCAATGAATCAGAAGAATACTTAAGTACAAGATTATCTTTTATGTGTATCTCTGTTGTTCTTACAATGCATTACACAACAACACTAATATACATACCTATAGCACAGATATATAGGTAATGTATACTTAGGTAGGTATACAAGTAATTTAAGCTTGTTGTGAGACGAAACTTATACAATTATGCATAAATGTGCTGAAGTTGAAGTTGAAGTTCTATCTATAAGACATATACAGGTCAGTCAGTCCTATAGACATTACTCTCTGTAGACATTACTTACAAAAAATAAAGTTATGTTGCTTAAAACTTAATATGAGAACAAATGTGATGTATATTGCGTATACAGAGGAACGTGAGGAACTTCCTTGTTGTTTCAATTTCCCCATTCGTGTGTCAAGTAGTCCAGTACAGTGACATTGACAAAATTGAATGAAATACGTTGCTAAATAATAATGTATGGTAGTATTGACTCTTTATCTCTAATATTTCCTTCCCAAGCAACTAAACTGTGCAATTCAATTCCTCTAATCTAGCAAAAGTATGCGTTTAAAAGCAAAGTACCTTTCATATGTAAGAAAATGGCAGTTATAATGGATAGAGTTATTTCACTCACTACGCGCTAGATATATTTGTTGCTTCGGTGAAATTCGAATCGGTACAAGCGTTGGCAGAAACATCCCAAAGTTTTTCTTCCTTAGCCGAAGGAATTCAAAAGACTCTGAAAGAAATGCACAAGAGCATGGGGAAGAGTTTAAGATAAGTGAAAGGTGAATATTTGTTATAGAGATCATTTGCACTGCTCTATTATGCAGGATCACCATAAAACACATACTTCTGTACATGTTTGCATTATATTTGTTCAAAATATTCTTATATACTTGCACGTAATGAACATCCACATGGAGTGTACTGTAGTGTAGATAAGTTAGTTACCTTGCCTTGCCTTGTCTTGTTGCGTTTCCATATATGCTTTAGCCAAAGTTAAAAAATTAACAACAACGGAAAATCAACTGTGAAATAGTTCTCCTTCATTCCTCCTTAGTCCTTACTGTGTATGCATATTGCATATATGTAGATCTCACCAGTCACATTTAACTTAAAGCACTTGTACTACTTACATACTTAAGAAAGTGTGCATAGTTGTATTTGTGTTAGATGTTTCTAAAGGGTCTGCACATTTAAATGATGGATTTCCGTGTTCAGCGTTCAAAATGCGAGCAGCTATCTACACCATCTGTAATATATAGTGTACTGTAGTATAGATATGGTAATGGCAATATGCTGCATACTACAGTTACATATCAAACCATAAATACAAGGAACATGAAGTATAGCTGATATTTCTAGTTATGTAATAGTAAAAAACAATGCCAAGAAAGCCGAGCAACTGATGCTAATATTAGATGGTCTCTATTGTGTAACGAAAAGCATTGTGTTGTTTTGTCTAATAGTATTTTTTGACTTTTTGGTTCAATTGGCTCATCCATTATTTCCTCGTCGCGATGTTTGTATTGCGTCCTCACTTCACTTTACAATCTATTCACACTTCTTCATTTCTCATCGTATTTGTGCTCTTTAATATTTGTCACCTTAAGGGTGAGTTACTACTTATATGCTATTCGTCGAGAAAAAAAGGACAAATGTTTTACACAGTACCTACCTAAATACTATATGAGTTACCTATAAAATGCAATGACTTAAATCATTGATCTCTTTTGCTCTGTGTCATATTGTGCATTGCATATTTTGCCAGTGTAACAAATACTATCATACTGCACCACTGCACATTATTGCATTTAATATCGAATTTGTATTGTACTAACTTAAGTACATGCTTTTGAATTAGAAGATATGTAAACAACATAATAATATTTAAACGCACGTTGTAAGTAACGTCATTTACCTATGTGGCTACAGCAATTATGCTATAAATAAAATTAATGACCTGGACAAAATGCGCCGTGTTCCATTGCAAGTTTCAAATTAAAACTAAACTCATTTACTCAATGCTAACATACGTGCCGAATAGATTTTTTTGATATTCTTTTAAATAGATTAATATATCTACCTATTGTAGATTTTCTGTGTCTTGTTCATCTAGTATTATCGATGTAGTTAAAATAAATAGAACTGTTCGAGTTCCAAAACTATACCATAGACATTTACATATAATAATGTGTTTTCGACTGCATACACGACGTGAGCACGACATATGTATAAACAATACAAGAGTACTCACTCAGCTCTGCTCTCGAAGTTTGTCTCTCTGTTATGCTTTGCTTGGATATGCAAAACAATAGGATGTAAACGGCAAACCCTAAACCCTATGTAGACATTCTAGTCTGCAACTTCAACATTCCTTTAAGTAGGTACGGTACGGTACACTACATCTGCATCTGTCTCCTCTATTCGAACTCTTACTTACTTCTATATGCATATATGTTAGCTACTGACTTTAATATATACAAATTCACCCTACCATTTGCTTCCACTTGAAGCTTACTAGACTACAACTACCTACAACCCTTTTCTTTCACTTTTTAAACAAGCTGGTAAACACTTCTCTCTCATCTAAATTGTGCATTAGTTTTATTTTCCTGTCTACGAGCTGACAAAACACATTTACCACGAATTGTCAACGTTTATGTAAACTACGATTTCTCAATGTCGTGTTATGTCAACTCAATGTTAGACTTAGAGCTAGAAAGTTAAAATCGAGAAAGTTGCTACTTAAGTATGTGAGTTTTGGGGGCAATGCGAAACTGTCTCTATTAAATTGAAGTGTAATAGGATTGGAAACGGACAACTGATTCTACTTAAGGTCATTCCTTTAAATCTTTGTGTCATATTACAAAGTTATTATAAGTTTGCCAGGTTATTACCTCAACCGCAAACCAAATTATTTTATTTTTCAAATTACGAGGAATTTCCAAAATCTAAATCTAAAATATTGTAGCATAGTTCTACTTAGTAATTGTTTATCGTTGTATTATACTGGCTAAAGATAATGTGTAAGCACAAAATACTTTAGCACACTGATAATACAGATTACAGATACAGTTGTCAACCGTAAGTGTACTACTTACTATCTCTAACTTTACCCTAAAGAGAAATCTACCTTTACAGCTACAGTACGTCGAAATTATTTCTTACTACACAAAGTGCAAGAAATTAAATGTCTGTATGCTGTTAGTGTACAGCTTTCAGTATGCGTCTACGGCATTGGTGTATCAATTCATACATGGCGATAATGAAAACTGGAATCAGTAAAGTAATGGCTGAAGGCCAGACCAGGGTAGGCAGAAAACGTTGAGTGAATATGGAAGTACCATACCATAATATATATTGTTTGAAACTGAATTGACTTGTCTTGTCTAGTTTGGCTAGATGCGCTTCAGCCTTATTGTCAACTATGGCGATGGCCACCTGGATTCAATAGAAATGTATCAGATTACAGAATTTTATATGAAAAGAAGCATCCTCGTTCCGTACTGTTCATCAATTGATTCAGTTGTTTTGTGCGGTAGATAAGAGCGAACTAACTGTCAATGTCAATTGTCAATAGGCATTCTATTCTAGATTGCCCTAAACGCTAGACAAATAGAATAGGCAGTTCAGTAACGGTCACAGCCAAAGCATTAGACCTTGTACAATAAATATATTTTAGTCTTTTCGACGTTTGCAATAAGCATATACATGGGCCATTTGGGAGGTAGTCAAGCCTGTATCAATCTATAATATTGCTAAGTATTTTCAACTGGTCTTCTATATAAATATAAAAATTCAGTAACACTGAGAAGGTATATGTAGTAGTTAACGTATGTGAAATATATCAGTGCTAGTTTAAACTTTAAAATATACTACATATTATCATACAGTTTTTATTGTAGAGAAAGTATATACTACATACTGTATTGATTGTGCAATTAATTGTCATGGCATAAAGATCAGGATCAGGACAGCGCATCGGAATCGTTGGCCTTTGTAGATATTTATTCATTAATTTTTTATAAAAATGAGGTAGTACCTAAAGACATAAAGAACTTACATAAATAAATACAAGGATAGGCACATGTACATATAGTGGGATATTTATGTTG
Source organism: Tomocerus mixtus (assembly GCA_034694165.1). Taxonomy (NCBI): domain Eukaryota; kingdom Metazoa; phylum Arthropoda; class Collembola; order Entomobryomorpha; family Tomoceridae; genus Tomocerus; species Tomocerus mixtus. The sequence goes on along the minus strand of JAQFYC010004835.1, from coordinate 3,110 downwards.
TCTTTTGATCGGACAACAACTGAAACTGGCTGTGGCCGAAAGGGTTAACACGAACATCTAACTTAAATATTTTTCAAAGATTTACTTAGGTATGATGGATAAAGAAATCAAACCTGATGAAGGTATTCCCTAGGCAAACATCCGTATGTAATATATTATAACTATAAATATAAACTATAATAAGATAAAGTTGTTGCGGTAATGTAGGTCCTGACATAATACATACAATTGCGATAATTTCATCATAAAGTTTTTCTCACAATCTTTAATGCAACCACAGCCATCTAAATAAATTCCCAATCCAATCTAGAATATACTACTTCACTTTGAACAAAAGTAGCAATAACCTAGATATTCCTACGATTTAGTGTACCCACAACCCAAGAAGTAAAAATATAACCCTTGCCTTACATTTTAACAAATATCAGGAAAAAATTTGGTAGGAGAATAAGATCCGTATCTAATTTCAATCAATCTTTATAATGGAAATCATATTAGGTAGGAAAGGGTTGTGCAATTGGCAATTGGTTTGGGATAAAAGTTGACCTCTCAGGTTGAGGGCCCTGCCTAATTTCGGTTCAGGACAAAGGTGACTACGGATAGTCAAATCTGTAAAAAGTATGGTCAGTTCTACATTTCTCACTTACTTGCCTAAGTTCAACCCTTTTAGATGGCCCTTAATATATCTACAGAGAAGAAAGCTAATATTAAATTTTTTCTTGTAAAAAGTAGAGCCAAAGTCAGCGTAAGGATACAGATAATCGGTAGTAAAAGGACCAGCAAAATAGTCAGTAAATAGGAATATGTAATGTGGGAAATTATTTAAAGGCTAACTTGTAGCAAAAATGAAAATGCATTCTACCGCTACCGCTGTCCTTTTCCAGCAAACATGACTCTCGGAGCTGTGTCCACATTTCTCACACATTTTAAAGTTTAACCCTTTGATAAAAATCGATTATTTAATATGAAAAATGTAAAAGGGTTAGCACTAGTAGTTTTGAAGGCACCAGCGGCCCAATCTGCAAGGAAGGTGCTTTGATTCAAGAAATATAGAATCACTAGTTAGCAACGGAAGGAAAGGGTTGTAATAAAACGGATACTGGGAACTGAATTTAATTGCAATGAAGGGTGCACAGAGAGGCAGTCCTTTGACCACATCCATATATCAGTGTTAAACTACTGAAGCTACTACATAAATGTATATCCGCAGGACATCAGACATATCCCACTATTGGTTCAATTGAGTCCTGAGGTTAAGGCAACTATAAAAAATGAAGATATAATATAAAGTTGAACAACTTAAGGTTAACTTAACATCTCTTTCCGATGTAAGTAGCAACAATGCTTCAAAATCGAATTATAATTGTCAAAGCACTTCAGGGGCAATATGGGTAGGTGTTTTTCTTTGGCAATGGAATTTTTCTTTGACATGGCTTTAATAAAATCATTGCACACTTTTTACCAAAAGGTATTTGCCGTAAATTGCTAATACAATTATTATAAGGTATCTTATGCCATACAATGTTAATAATGTACCATTAATGATATTTATATTTAGATATACAGATACAAGACAAACTATATTTTATAGAAAAGGTAAGCAAAATTACAGCTGTTAGAGGTACTTCTAAATAGCATGTAAATATTATTCATTGGTAGTAGTAGGCAAGTAAAAGTTAAAAAAGGATTTAGTATTGAGAGGAAGCGTAAGGGACGGGATAAATTGAGAGAGTTGAGTGAGATGAAGGGATGTTGGAGCGTGGAGAGAGCCGTGATGATCATTAATAATCGGCCGTGGATGGTGGCGGTCGTAAATCGTGTGGATCTTGTCTGCGTGCATAAACTATGCTGACACATCCCCACTTCACCACCAACGATATTAATTATTGTCCACCCGGGAAGGACTATCTCATCTCCAATCTCACATTTACAATCACCCCACTCTCGCTTCCCTCTCTAGGATACTACTTATCACACTGAGACTCTTAACAGATTTCCATACATTTCCTTCTTGTATCATACAATCACTACTATCACAGCTACACTGCATAAATACGAAGTACTGATAGTAGCTATTTGTATTCTTGTAGTGACTGACGAGCATGCTTCAAAATCAAAGTACCTTATGCTAATAATACATATATCACCAGCGAGAATCACCCAGTCACACAGTACAGTGTGTATCTACATAGTAGTCGAACAGAACTCTAACTGTGAAAGTGATGCGAAGGGTGCAGGAAAAAATCTGTCTACTTAAAGAATTTACCTCATAGGAAGTATGTATGTGCTATTACCGTTCTTTAAACGTTTAGATAACTTTTTGTTATCTTTAGGTATTAATTTTTAACTAAAATGTTAAAAAAGGCCAATTAAAGCTCAGGAAAATTATTATTGCTCAAAAACTGTTTGAAGGACTAATAAGAAGATTTCTGTACCTAAACTAGTTCTTGTAACATGTGTAGTCCTTTAGTGAGTTTGTATTTCAATAATGACGGCTTTTATCGTACCAAATTAAATACAATGCGTTTCCTTCCCCTACATACGCGTGTAGTAATGATCTGTGTATCATTACGTGTATGAGAATACAATAATCTTGTATACAAAATAATAATAGGAATTTATCCCAATTTACCCATTCCTCAGGGACACATTTAACATTTTTAGGAGAATTATTATTGTGCTTGTAGTTACATCACGCGATTTGCTACTTTACTTCCAGTAAGTCTACTTACTAGCCTGGCTGTGACTTCATGTTGTTTCTCGTAATAATATTATAAGCATGAAGTAGTTCCTTTAGTAAGTAGCTCTATTTTATGTAGATTTTCAGAGATATGATCTCGAATCTGGTTGCATTTTGTTGAAGTGTACATGCATCGTTTACTTCTACGTACTGAAGTCTGGTTGCAGCGGATAAGTGGGTATAGATTAGAGATATAGATTTAAGCAGAGATTATCTGTACTTACACTTTTATAGTGTGTAGCATTTTGTATGTTTTATCTGTGTATTAGTCAACGCAACGATGCAGATGTTTTTCCTTCTTTCACTTTTCGAAATTTATACTTGAGTCCAAATCAAACTTAATGGCTTGTTACGCTAGTAAGTTGATGCC
>JAQFYC010004834.1:0-15934 GCA_034694165.1 Tomocerus mixtus | reverse complement strand
GTTGCTTTCGAGTTGCAAAGTCAAAAGTGTTCCCAAAATCAGCCTTACACCATACCAGCCAGAAAGTTAACCTCGTATTTAAAAAAGACTTTCACCGCGCCATGAAAAACAAACTCTTCTTTCCTGTTCTCATAACAGATTTACTTAACGCGGACGATACCAAAGCTATATCAGCTGGCTGGCACTAAAGGTTTCATGAAAAAGGAAAACTCAACTCCAAAGGGATTTTTGGAAGACCCCTCCCACACAGTAGTGTTGTAGCGAAATCCTATTGAGTCGAGTCCCCACCCCACCCCCAAAGTGTTATAAATTGCAAAATATAATTATATGCTGTAGTCAAAGCAGATATCCAGAAAAAGTCGATGAACCCTAGGCAATTAGGTATCAACATTTTGAAAACTTTTAGAAAATTTTTGAAACTAACTAAATAGTTTTCAGATCAATTTTTATTCAAATACTTTTTAATGCCCATTTCCTAATATTTTAGATAATATTATTATATTATTGATTTCAGTCAGGACTCAGGAGTGTAAATTGGACAATTTGTATGCAAAATTGAAATGCACTTGGTGCTAATTAAAATCCCCCAAAGACTTAATGCATTTGAAAATTTTGATATCTAAATTGCCCAGGCATTATTTAGCGGGGATGTCTACTTTGATTACAACATAATATATAACTTTATGTTCTAATTCGTACTTAATTTTCGTCATTTTTTAAATATAATATGGTAAAAATTAACATTTTTGATTTTAATGTAAAAAAATTCTTCATGCAAATGTGGTTGAGGAGAAACCACGTTTCCCTAAAAAATTTTGTCAGGTGAAATGGAGTAAGATAAGAAAGCGACTACTTAGGGGCTTTTTTGCTGGCCCCACCTCTGACTTATTCAAATTACACCAATTTGGCTGCAGATTGATTCATTTACTAAGGAAAAGATTCTCTACAAATTGGCAGTATCCAGTTTAGTCCTATATTATGAACTATATGTACAATAACAGTAGCGGGCAGAATAATGTGCGTACTATGTTTCTAACTTATTAGTTGATGGCATGAATGCAATTTCGGTGATGTTAAAACGATTGTTTAGCATTATATTTTCCTGATATTTAAATATTTATTTTTCTACCAATTAAACAATACAAACATGTTACAAAGAAAGTGTACACTATGCACGTTACATATCTATCCAAATAGACTTATCTTTAGTACTATTTGTAGTTATTACAAATTGTAAAATAACTGACTTTATCAGGACTTTCACCTAACAACTAGGATTATTCTTCTATATCTAAATTTTCGAGGACACATTCATTTGTAAAATCAATAGCGAAATGAACGCTTTTATAATGTTGCTTGTTGCTTGTCTTTCGCAGCGATTTTAAATAGCCGGCCACAATCTCTACATTTAAATTGGCAGTAGGATGTCGGTAGAGTTTGTGTGTCGCCAGATTAGCAGCCAGGTTAGAAGCATATTCGCATTTTCGCATAGGTCGCATTTAAATGGTTTCTCCCTAGCGTGGATTCAAAATGGGTTTCTAGGGATTGTATTGTTGAACACTCTTTTGCACATTCAGAACACTGAAAAGCATTGTTTCTGCTGTTACTGTATCAATTATTCGAATTTCCTTTGTAGCAGTAAAGATCTCTTCATTTGCTCCTGTAACCATACCGATATTTGTTTGTTTGGGACATTCTGAGCACTGAAATGCCCTTGAAGGGTCCACACGTTCTTCGGGTAGTTCATTTTCTGGAGTTGGTGTTGATGAACATTTATATCATCTTTCTCCGGTATGAATTCGGAAATGGAGACTTAATACTTGCTTGCTTGTAAATTGTTCATGGTAAACTGAACATTCCAAAGGATTTCCGTTTTCTGCTAGACTCTCGACTGGAGTATTAATAAGTGGAGGATTGTCAACCTTCTTGCGATCGTTTTTGCCACGTTACTTGTGTACGTAAAGATTGCTTTGGTGTCGAAATGACTGGCTACAAAGGGAGCAGGTCTAAGGCTTCTCCTGGAGGAACACTGTTTAGACGATTTTGATGAGCTTGATGAAAATCGTCTTCAATTCGTTGCAATTCAAGAAAGGTGATACTTTCATTTCCCCCTTGAAGATTGGTATTGCTTGGCCTTTGGCTGTCCACAACGTTAACAACATTTTGATTATCTGCTGTAATATCGGCAGCAATTATTGGGACAGTTATAGTTGCGGGTGGGCCTGGATTGTGTTTATTAGTACAACTCTTTTTATGCAAGTTACAGTTACTTCGATCTCGAAATGATTTGCTACAAATGGGGCACTTAAAAGGCTTCTCCCCAGTATGTATTCGAAAGTGGTTAGTCAAAGATGATTTAACTTTAAATTCCTTTCCACACACAGGGCAGACATAAACAGTTTTTTGCATAACGGACTTCAGCTTCATCTCCTTCGAATGGGCAGTCATCACATGTTTCCTCATTGTGGAATTATTATTATGTGTGGCGCTGCAAATGTTGCATCGAAAAAATCTATTTTCCCCAGAGTGGGTCAATAAATTACAGTTCAAATTATCTTTGCGATTGAATTGTTGATGGCCTTGTGTGGCTTTGAGCGGCTTATCTTTTGAATGAATTGCTTTGCCGTGGGTTTGAAGAATACGATGGTTTTTGAATGACTTTTGACAAATGGAACATTGGAAAGGCTTTACTGCTGCCATGACTTTCTTGGGACCAGGACCAACCATTGGGGTTAAACTTTCCACTTTCGTTTTACATTTCTTAGGCGTTTCCTTGTAATGTCTAAGTACATTGGTCTGCTGTACGGAACTCATTTCATTTGTAAAAATAGCCATTGCAGTATCCACCACTGAGAAGGATTTTGTACTGAAATCAAATTTTAGAAAAGTTAAAAATGATCGCACTAAATCCTCATTATCCAAAATGATCAGAAATATTATATTATAATAACAAAGATAATTAGATAATATACTAATAATGTGGTTGATTACCTCTGGGCTAATAATTGTTCATTATCGTCGACTTTGACACATCCAGTCTTCAAAGAGTTTGTGTTGAAAGCATCGACGTTTTGACTTTCATTTGGGGTTGACCTTTTTGTGATGCCTGGAAACTGTAGTCCTGTGAAAATTCAATAAATATTAAAGAAAAATGTATAAATTTTCGTTATGCTTTCAGCTTTTAAAGACTTAATGTAGTTTTAAATTAGGAAAATGGATTTTAATATTAACTTACGTTTTAGTTTCACGAATGGAATTAAATTCAGTTTATCTGTCACTGTCTTCACTTTATTCGCCGCCCTCCTACTCTTGGGTCCCTTTCGAATAGATGGCTTCTTTAATACATCTTTGTAAGATGGAATGTCCGGTTCCAGTTCTGTTGTTTGTAATACTTCAATTTCAACTAACTTGTCATCATTTTCTAAAAAGTTCTCATTTTCAAGGTTTTCCATTTTGATTACACTTTCAAATGTTATTGTAGGGGAATAACTGACACTAGTCATTTCGTCAGCAATAAACAAGGGATCCCCGATGTCGTCGTCGTCACCCTCCTGAATATCTTCAACACTGGAAGATTGGGGTACTACAGAAATTAAAGGCACATGACAAGGGACATCATTTACCTGAATCTGACTATGAGGAACAGTTTCCTTGAAGTCGTTTAGTCCAGATAGTCCAGATAGATCACATAATACTAATTTTTTCCCAGAAACGTCCACATTTTGACTAGTTTGATGAGAATTGGCACGTCTGTGAAGAATTTCCAAAGAAAACATTAAAATGTACTCCGAAACCGTTTTCTGGAAAACTTCTAATTTGTCAGTGAAATCTGAAAGCTGATCAGCTGATTCTAAACAGTGGCTGCAAAAGTTGGGAACGTTATCTTGTCCCATCACAACTTCTTTTGTAATTGCTGAATGTAAATATTTGCAACATGTTTCGAACAAAGTTTGTAGATTGTCAGCTGCTTTGTCAAAGTTCAAATTAACGTCGTTAAAACAAATTAAACAGCGTCCCATGATGATGCCCTGGTTCTTGTTGGCATTACAGTCTGCAGTGTTGAAATACATTTTGAACTCTGTGTACTTTAGTACTTTAAGTAGCAAATTAAATAGATAGGTAAGGTATACTTAAATAAAATATAATAAAATATACTCTACATAATATATCTAGGGAAGTTTGTGAAAAGTTAGCTCGATTTCGTTTAGCTCGCTCGTGCTCTGTCGTCTTATTTAAATAATAAATTAACCGCCCAAGCATACTTCCCTTCTTTTATAATCGTTGTTCGAATATGCTATGTAAGCTGAATGTGAAAGTTCCGGGACGCAAAAAATGTTTCCCAAAATAATATCTTGGAAAAGTTACGCACGTAAAATGATACGAAGCTGAAATGAAACTATGGCATTTTAATTGGGGGATGAAGGAATAAGCTTATATATGCGACCTTTGGTATTTTATATGGGGAAAGTAGGTTGGGGATTGTAGGGGAAGGCTGACCTATGAAATTGCATTGCTATATATACTTACATCGGAAACGCAGGAGCCAAACTGATTTGTCTAAGAGCTAACAGTAGCTAGTAGCTATATAGCAATCAGTAAGCTATGATAGATTGGCAATGACGAGTAGTGTAAACTCTAATGTTAAATGTAACGCAGGGCCAATGAAAATAGTATAAAAGTAGTATTTCAATTACGCAGCATCTATTGTATTACCCTGAACACAAAAATCTTAGAAATTAGTAAACAGCCGCTTATACAGTTTATTTCAGTTTAATCAGAATCATTATTTATTTAATTGTTTGTATTTGAAAGAATACAGGATTAATACGACGGTCACATTCTCTACAATTGAAATGACCCACTGTAGAATGTTGAATGAAGATAAAGTTTGTGTCCAATTAGAATACTGGCAGGAAGCGTAAAATAAAAATAACAATGATAACATTCAAATGCATCTCCACAGTACGGGTTCAAAATGTATTTCCAGGTTTTGTTGTGTTGAAAACTAAATTAATCTGTGTATGTTCATGTGAATCGTTAAGTGATCGGCTCTGGAGAAGGAAGTTTGACACAGGCGACACTTGAAGAGTTTCTGTCCAGTGTGCCTCCGGTAGTGCCGCGTCAGTTGATCCTTCCGGGCAAATTTCCAGGTGCAGCCTTCCGACGAACATTGGAATGGCTTTTCCCCTGTGTGAGTCCGTTTGTGAAATTCCAGGTTTGAAGCCTTCTTGAACACTTTCCCACAGCCCTGAACGTCGCATTTGTTAACTTTTCCTCTTTTCTTCGTACTTTCGCTAGGCTTGCCAATATTTATACTAACAGGACTTTTCAAGCCATCCGTGGATGTGGAAGGTTCTGGAGACCTCACCGGACTCGTCTCTTTCGATTCCGACTCGTAAGGAACTTCTATTTCAAATTGAATGTCATTGTCATCAGGTGCAGTAAAAGTTTCGACGAACATTAAGGGATTCACGGTCGTCACACTCGAGTTATTTTTCCCAACATCTTCACTCGAAGTCGAAGGATATTTCTTACAAATGTGTTTCCGCAAATTGCACTTATATCGAAATGCTACATTACACACTGGACATTTAAGCGGGTTTTCTCCCATGTGTGTTCCAAAATGGGTAATTAAATCGTCTTTTGTCGTATAATCGCTGTGACAAACTGAACAGGCGTAGGATGTTCCATTTGCCCCATTTTGCACAATTACTTCACATTCACGGTGAGATGTTCGTCTTGGCATTAACTTTACATCCTCGGAGTGAATAGTCTTCAAATGTCTAATCATATTGTTGTGTTGTGAAAATCGTTTGCTGCAAAATTGGCATTTATAGAGCTTTTCCCTACTATGGGTTCCCAAATGAACATTTAATTGCCCCTTTTGTAGAAATTGTTTATTGCACAGGCTACATTTGAACGGCCGCTCTTTCTTATGAATTCCTCTGATGTGGTATTTGAGAACGTGTTTCTGTCTAAATGTTTTTTGACAAATGGGACATTGGAAAGGTTTTTCTGCGGTTATAATCGATACACCTCCGATTTTGGGGGCGTGTTTCTTAGTTTTTTTGCCGATCTTGGACTTACTTCTTAAAGTCTCACTGATTTGGTAATCTGGATCTTTGTTTGATGGTGGAATGTTGCTGGGTATCTCGATGTTTTCACTGTCATCTGGGTCTGGGATACGCCTTGTGAATTCGGCGTGTACATTTATTCCTATTAAAATACAATTTACGTATTAGGAAAGGATTGCAAAATTTTGTTCAACATTCTTACATTGAAAAATTAGTTTATTATATGCTAAGGACGGTTTTAGAATTTAGATAATTACTTACGTTCTAATCTGACGAAGGACATTACATTGAGCTTGTTAATGGCTTTTCTCCTTGTCCTTTTGGATGGCCTTTTTGGATGAACAGATGACTCTTTTGTTACATTGTCAGTGGAAGGGACAGTGTCCGGGAATTCGGAGTGTAACTTTTCCATTTCAACTGATTCGTCATAATTTTCAACGGACCACTCATTTTCGTCAAAAATTTCTTCTTTCACAGTTGCCTGTAAGTCGCTTACTCCAGAGAGATCACACAAGACTAATTTTTTCCCGAAAATTCCGATGTTTTCACAGTTTTCATCTTTTTTATGAAGATCAGCACGTCGTTGAAAAATCTCTAAAGAAAACAATAAAATATGCTCCGAGACTGTTTTCTGGAACACTTCCAACTTGTCAGTGAGATCCGCAAGCTGCACAGCTGATTCAAGACAACGAGTGCAGAAATTTGGGCCATTTTCTTGTCCCACCCCAACTTCTTTTGTAATTGAGGAATGTAAATATTTCTGACATGCTTCGAACAAAGTTAGTGGATCATTGTCTGGTTTGTCAAAGTCCAAATTAACTTCGTTAAAACATATTAGACAAGGGACAATGTTGATGGTGGAGCGCTTATTAGTGTCACCACAATCTGAAGCACTGAAATACATTTTAGAAAAGGTTACTGGACGGTACTATTTAGTAGTGCGACACTTTTTGTTTAATTGCAGAGATGCAGATTGTTATCAGTTGTCCACGGAAATATTTTGTGAAAATGTTCACAACCGACTGATAAGTATATTTAAATAACTATCTTCGCGCTACAAAGAATGAACTCTGGTTCCCTTAGTTTATAACCGTTGTGTAATACTGAATATATATATATATAATATATTAATTAAATGTGATCAATACCAGATCAATACCAAATCAAAAATCAATAATGATAAATATCATAGCAATAGACATCACACTACATTAACTAAACCAGATTTCCTGGCACACCATAATATAGTGTCCTCTGCACACGAGATAAAACGTTGGGTAATGTCTTCTGTACACAAAATAAAGGGTCGTCGTGAGGCGTCGTCTTTACTTTAAACTAGGCAAAAAAAACGTAACGTGATAATTATACTATATGAACCATTCCTGTAATGTAAGTTACAATTACCAAGCCTTTTTATATGCAGTATGCTACTAAGAAATAATAAATAATATGATGAGACAACAAAAAATGAATACCTATTCACATTCAGTTTCCATTTTTAAATATATTTTATTATTGCGCAACACATAACAAGGTAACTCAAAACACAAATTCTGAATTGGAGAAAGCAGTCATTCACTTTTCAATTCAACTGTCAGAACTAACTTTCTTAGCCTTTCTTTTCAAAGCATTATTTTTACTCCAGTAGTCAATTCCCATTTTTTCGTGCACATTTTTCCTATGTAAAACCAAATTGCTGATGTGATTAAAGAATAGAGAGCACAAATTGCAAGAGAATGGTCTTGAGGAGTCATGCAGCTGAAGGTGTTTATCTAGAGCAGTCTGAGAATGACAATATCTGTTTGGACAGAGAGGACACTTAAAAAACTCTTTCTCCCCTGCATGTATTTTTCTGTGTTCTGTTAACGACTTACTGTCGCAAAACTCCACGTTGCATCTTTTGCATACGTGTTTTTTAACTAAAGTAGTGATAGTGCTACACTTTTCAAGATGGACTTTTCGGTTGTGTTGCCTTAACTCGTCCTGCCGTCTGAACACTTTTGAACAAATTTCGCAGGCATGTGTCATATTTTCATGTGCTGATAAAATGTGACGTTTGAGATGACTCTTGTATTTGAAATAATACGAACAATGATCACAGCGAAAACGTCTTGTAGAGTCATGAACCCCAATGTGTAAATCAAGAGCAGCTTGATTAAGAAATCTCGCTGAACAAACGGGACACACACCATCAAAGCCTTCTTCGTGCCTTGTAACATGTTTTCTTAATGCGCTTAAATTTGTGGTAGTTACGCCACAAATATCGCACATATGTCCCGTTTTGCCATCTCGATGTGTTTTCCGCTGAGCTAGTAGTAAATCCAAATCGCCATCATTGTTTTCCATTGCTTCACGATTAGTTCGGATAAGCTTTCCTCCTTCGTGCCTTTTACGGTGTTCTCTGAAACAATCTAAGCGTTTAATTGTTTTGCCACAAATGTCACAGATATGTTCCGTTAAATCATACCTCCGGCTGTCTGCACTACGAATCAATTTTTGATGAACCTCTTTAATATGACGATTCAAACCAGATTCTTTTGAAAAATTACGGGAACAGTCGCTGCATGAAAACGGTCGTGCTAACTTCGGGTCGTGCCCCACAAGTTTATCAATTTTAATTCCCTGTTGTTCTAATGGCTTCAACGTTTTCACTTTGCGATAATTGACTTGAGAATGACGAAGTATTTTATGCCGCACTAATAAATACACTTGAGCAAATCCGCTGGGGCATTCTTGACATTGAAATGGTATCTTTCCCGGATGAATTTCATCGCAATGCTTGGCTAATTCGTCTGAAGTGTGAAATTCCGATGCCGAAGTACAAAATGCACATTTTAACATTTCCTTAGCATGCAATGCTAAATGCGATTTATAAAGTTCAGAATCGTTTAGAGTTTCTCCACAAAATGAGCAAATGTACACCTTTGAGTTTCGTGGATTTGTTCTCTCTAGCTTTTGCTTTATTCTACGTCTACTACGATGCGTTTTTCTGTGATTTTTCATTGATATTGCGTCATTATGTTCTGAGCCACATACTTTGCATACGTATTTAAGTTTTCTCCTCCTCCCAGGATACGTAACTTTTTTCTCTGCGGGATGAGCTTTTTCATGGTGCTCTTTCAAATATTGTCGTGTATTGAAATCTTGAGCACAAGTTTTGCAACTAAATAGTCTTTTCAATTGATGGTGAAATCTTTTAATATGACGATTGAGATGATCTCTCCTTTTAAAGCACCAGGAACATTTGCTGCAGCAAAATGGACGTTTTTCACGATCTACTCTTTGTTGTATTTGCATTTTCCTTCCGTTATCGCCGTCCTTAGAATTATGACGTCTATTTTTATGGCGCACTAATAAATAAAGTGCAACAAATCCGCTAGGACATTCTTCGCATTGAAAAGGCATTTTCCCTTCGTGAATTTCATCACAGTGTTTGGTTAGTTCGTCTGGGGTTTCAAATTTCACCTCACAAATCGCACATCTAAATCTTTCATGTGCATGGAATGCTAAATGAGTTTTGTAAAATGTAAAACTTTCCAGTTTTTCTCCGCAAAATGAGCAAATGTACACTCTTGGCTTTCGTAGATTCTTAATACGATTTTCAACCAATCGTCTTTGTTGGCGCGATTTGGAAAGGACAACTGGAGTACTACTTTCATCGCTGAAGTAACTGAATTCTCTTTCATCATCGTCCAAGGAGTTTTCTTCAACGTTTGTATTCATAAATCTTGAAGAATTAGCAGTTCTGGTAGCCATCCGGTGCGCTCTGGAGTTTAAGTGTTTTTCATAACTTCCGGATGTGTAAGTCAGGAAGTCACAAGTTGAACATGTGTGCTCTTTCAGTCTTTCCAATGTTATAATCAATTTCTTCGGATAGGGATCTTCAGGAAACCGTTCTGTTGGTGGTATACTGTATTTAAATTCCTCTTCGCTAAATTCTTCATCAAGAAAAGCTGTCACTGGAGAGTCATCAGTGAAATCGAATTCATTAAATTCTATATCTTCATGTACTTCATCCAACTCTGCAGGATTTTCTCCACGTAATTCAGGAAATTCTATAGGATTTTCTTTATGGGGAATGTCTCCAGTCGAAACCTTATTACAAGTAATTTCTATTGCGTTTATCTCGCTTACAGTCTGATCTGACATTTTTTCGACATCTCTGATAGGAAGAAGAATTTGCTTGCGGCCTCCCCTTGGCTTCGTTGACATTGTTGAGAGTTCTGCAAGAAGAATTAAATAAATAGTAACTATGAGGTACTTAATTAGAAATAGAAATAGATGCAAATATAGTTTACGGTCCCGGTCTTTGTGCAGAAGAACATTCCCAATATAGTTAACTTATCATCATTTTGAATGTAATTATTGTAATTCTACACTTACCAGGAACATTCGCCCGAGAAAAGTCGACATAAGTTTTCTCCATTACAATAGTTTCTGAATTAGGGACACTGTCCAATATATCAGGATCAAAATTGCTAGCTTCGTTGAAAGACAATTCTACTCTCGGTATATTCAGTTCAGATATCTCAGCAACAGTGATAATGGCCAATTGGTCTGTTCCAGCTCCACCCGTCACGGTTTCTGCCTGGGATAGAGCTATATCATTCTCTCTTGCCGCTCTCTTCAACGATGACAGATTTGGGTGAAGTCTTCTGAATTCCTCTCTTAGATTTTTGTCCATTTCCGAGTCCAAAATTATTTTGGCCATTTCCTAATACAGGAAAAAGTATAGATATTGGAAAAAGTATTATTATTATGAAGAATAGAATTTCGTCAATGAATCTGAATTTAGACGCAAAAAATACTTACATTTTTAACTGAATGAACTATCCGCCTGTGTTGGTAGAAGGAAGGTGCAGATTTAAACTCCATACCACATAAGCTACATTTAAATGGCTTTTCTTCATTGTGAATTCGCCAATGGCCAAATAGTTCTATTACACTCTTGAATTCCTTTCCACAAACTTTGCATTGACCGATAAACGAGTTGCGTTTCCCTATTTTATTACTGTGGTACCTATTGTTGTGAATGTACAAACCTTGAGGGTTGGACATCGTTTTATTGCAACGATTACAAACAGTCTCTTCCGTATTTTCATATTTGTGAATGTTATTCTTGTGATAGCTCAGGAGGAGCAAGTTATCAAATACTTTTTCACAAATCGAACAAGTTTTCTCCGCCTGATCTTTCTCACAGTATTTTATTTTGTGGAGGCGGAGAGATGAAGGTAGACTGAACGCCATCCCGCAAATGTGGCATCTGCAATTATTTACTTAATTAGTTTTAGTATTATTTGTAATTATTGATCTATAAACCCTACCAATACCAATACTAAATAAAACAAAATATTGCAATATTCAACTTACTGAAAAGGCTTTTCGGTTTTGTGACTTGACATGTGGTGACATTTAAGGCCATTACTTGTAGTAAACGATTTCTCGCATTCCTTGCACTTAAAAACTTGCTTATTCTGCTTAGTATGTCTTTCTACATGGCGTTCAAAGCTTTGCTTATCTTTGCAATTCTTCCCACATTTTTCACAAAAGAAGGATTTCCCCCCGTGACGCGTACGCTTATGTATAAGAACATTTCTTTCGGATGCAAACATCTTATCACAAACATCACATTTTAACGATCTCAGGGAGTGAGTGTTTTGAAAGTGTTCCATAACTCTGCGTTTCATCGGATGAATGTATCCACAGATTTTGCAAACGAAACCTTCAGAATATTGCAAACACATTTCGTTTTCACTACAATCCCGATGAACTTTGACAATGTGTTCCGTAAATAGTTGCTGAGTTGGTAAACTTTCATTACAAATTGGACATTTAATGTATATTCCGTGAAAATTTCTTTGATGCAAAGTCAAACTTGGTTGAGACGCACATGCTTCGTCACAGAGTGAACAAAGAAAGCAATATTTCCCCAGAAGGTCTCTGTTGTCCCTATGTGAGTCGACCATGTGTTTCCTGAATTTGTAAGGCCGGAAAAAACTCTCCGGGCATAGTTCACATGGGTACAACGATAAGGTAAATTCAGTACTTCTCCCAGGGGGTTCTTTGTTCAGCTTTTCTCGTGCTATCTCTAGTTCCGTTTTTGTATGCATTTGTATATGAGTCAATAATTTGGAATATCCTTCGATTTCTGGGCACACTGGACAGACGTATTCATTGGTAGCTGATCCTCTTGCAGTGCTTGGCAGTCGAACCGAAAATGATTTCATGCCAGGAACTTTGAGGCCTACTTTCCTACGAATGCGGACTGTGTTATGACTCGGCTCTGTTAGGAATTGATACATTTTAATAATTTACAGTTTTAATATACATACCCTTTGTATAAATCTCGTATATATTATGTGGCAGGTAATCAGCAATTCACCCAAGTGGCTAAGAAATATGCAAAATAGTAGTTTATTTAAAACGAATATTTAATTTAAAATTCCTTAATGTTGAATTTAACAGCCTGATAATTAAAGTATGGCAACTAATAGGAATTTCAAAATTGACGACAACAACCTCCAATGTTAAACACCGATTTTATTGGAATTGGCATTTATAAAATTAACTCGCTACAAAATGGTCATTTATCATTACAGCTTGATGAGGTGGAGATTTACGAAATCGCTATTATATTTGATATATTTCAGGTTGGGAAACTCAATATTAACGAATATTATTTTCAATATTCATTTATTAAAGCCAAACCACAATTTGTGTAAAAGTTTGTTAATTGCCTAAGAAACATTAATAATGCCTGATTTCCCTTAATACGTGCAACAAATACATAGTAATATAGTATAATGACGATATGAAATAGTTACCTATTGGAATCCCCTTGACACGCTCCACAGTGGCTTTCACAGTGCTTTTGATTAATTCTGAAGTGGCTTTCCTCAAAGATTGGACCATTATTTTCAAATTCTGTATTGCCAACAAAGTGTTTCGTGTTTCTTCTGACTGAGAGTCGTCGGCCGGCAAGTTAGTGATTTGCTGTTCCCGTCGCTGTAGAGGTTGCTGAGAGTCAATCAAACTGGACTTTATTTCTGTGGTATTGTTGTTGTAGCTTCCCTCTGGGGGTTTTGGAGACTCGTAAGTTGATTTTCTTTTAGTTAATAATCCTTTGCGAATTATATATCTTTCCGCATCCTTGGCACGTTGCAATACTCGCTCTTCTTCGGTTTGGCTGACTTTTTCTCTCTTGCGCACAGCATCTTGAACGCGCTTCAATGTAATCTCTTCTTCGGTTACTTGGGCGCGTCGTCGTGCTCTCATAAGTTCAGCAGCTTGAACGCGCTGCAAAGTGCGCTCTTCTTCAGTTAGCCGGGCGCGTCGTGCTCTCTTAAGTTCAGCAGCTTGAACGCGCTGCAAAGTGCGCTCTTCTTCGGTTACCCGGGCGCGCTGTTTTCTCTTACGTTCAGCATCTTTATTGCGCTTCTGTTCTTGAGTTTGCTTTGTTCTAGCTGGTTTGTGATTTCTTTTTCTTGGCATCTCGGAAATTGTAGTTGCTGTTTTCAGTTTTGTGTTGACAAACTGTGGAAAGGGAAAATAAAGAATATCGATATTCTAATCCCAATAAATTGTAAATGTCAATTGTTTCATATTTTGTCATTGACAATTATTGGTACTTACTTTTGACAATTCCCTGACTCCAAATTGTCAGATATTGATGCACACATGACAATTGTTAACCTCTGGAAGGCTAAAGTTAGTATAAGACAAGACTTTGTTTATTCAAAATTCTAAAAAGGGGGAAGAAGTCCAAAGATTACAAAAGTCAAATATTTACACCATGCCTTCACAACCTACAACCTACAAATATTTAATGATTGTCACATATTCTTTCATCTTTTAAAAACTTAACATATAATATACGATAAATAACTTGCCTTAAAGATCCAATACTATGTTTCATTGAATGTTTCATAATATTTTTGATTTTATATTAAAATAAGTAAAGCAACATTATACGGCGAATACATTTAAAATTTTAAAACGCAGGAATGAAATAAAAGTAATAAATATTAAATGGTTTGTTTACATACGACCTACAACTGAACAAGAGAGACGGGAGACTTAAACTTCGCGGATTTTTATTTCATCGTTGAACGGTCTCACTGTGTGCGGATAATACTCGACTGAAGATGTTTCCAACAAAACCGTTCCTCTCTCGATTGACAACTAACTATTATAAATATGTTTATGAATTGTATTTATTATTGCACACCATTTTTCCTTTGTCGACAGTCGACGTCAAAGGTCTAACTGCCAGGAATTTGAATAATTTACGCTAGCCTATTTATTAAATACACACATAATCATAATCGGAATGGATAATATATACTAATATGTATTATTAGCTAATACTACTATGTACTAGCACGTTTAATGTTCCCCCTTCCAAAAGGAAATTCAAAATTTTGATGTCCCCATTGATTCTGTCTATTCGGAGAATCCGAAAAGAGTCGTTTGTGACAAATGCGGGAAATCTTTTACTAATTTAAAAAGTTTTCGGAGTCGTAATATGATACACAGAGAGGTTTTGACAAAGAATTATTCAAATGCCCACAATGCGGAATTAAACTCAAACATAGCATAAGCTTGCAGAAACATATAAGGTCGACGCATGGAAATCAAAAAACATTTATGTGTGAGCAATGTGGGAAAACAACGAAGAATATGACCAATATGAATATCCAGAAAAAAATCCGAAATTACCGGCCGGCCGAAGGCCGGCCGGTAATTTCTCTGCCCATCTATGTCAGTTACACCACACCATGTTACACAATCAGTCAGCAGGATTAGTCAGTATGCAAAACGTTGCATTTGTCACAGTTTACAGTTAACAGAAACACAATGCAGTGTGTGTAACTAAACAATTCCCCGTACTTGTCTATTGCGCGAAAAATTCAATCTCTACTTCAATCTATACGGCTATTAATTCTATGTTGAATCAAATTGAATGTTCATTTTTCGGTAATTTTGAGGAATTATGATATTCGTATTTGTTTATCTCGAAGTTGGGTTCAATACTTTTGACTTTCAAAAATATCTTAAACAAGTATTATTTGTAGTATGTTCCTATGTACGTATTCAAGCTCGTAAAAAAACAGCAAATCGCAGACTAAAAGGTAAACAAACAAACCTTCACCTTACCTTTGCGACTTTTATATCAACAATCAACGATGCATTATAATAGTTGATAGTATATATACAATTAGATGATAAAAATTCTTAGAATCTCTAAATAATTCATTCATTCTTTAAACATCAAACTTTAAATATGAATTATGTAACAGATCTCGAGTGTCGAGCTAATTAAACTGTCTCTCTCTCTCTTCAAAAAGTTATCAAATTATCATTTTGGTATCAGCAGTATCAATACTGATGGCTGGCAACCGAAGAGTGAGCCCGGATGTGACATTATACACCGCGAGACACCTTGGACGCCCCCATTTGGAGTATAGCCCCTTTTTTGAGAAACAAACAATGAGATTTGACGGTTTTTAATTAGGTTAGGTTTTAAAAATTCAAAAAACGACTAATTTCCCAAAAATACAAATTCGTGGTGTATAATGTCATATCCCAGGGAGCCAGAGCAAATATACATAAAGTGTTGCGCATCTTCAACCTTCCATTGACCCTAGACACTAGAACTTGTCAGTATAGACATTTACGCAATTAGCAATAAAAATTCATATGACAATTTGTTAGTAATTGGCAATATGAAATGTATTTGTGTTGTTGAATATTATAAGCCAACTAATGACATTCCTATTTCTAGAATGTTGCAGTAACTGATAACCGAAGTGGCAAAACTGTGACCTGAACTGCTTATGTGCTGGTGCAGACCAAAAAGT
>JAQFYC010004833.1:0-15938 GCA_034694165.1 Tomocerus mixtus | reverse complement strand
TTTTTATTATTTTACTTTATTTTTTATTATTTTATTTTATCTTTTATTACACATTTTGTGGAGCGATGGTGGTAACATGAGCTGTTCATTAATTTTACGTTAATTGTGTAATCAGGGTCTTCCAGTTGTTACTAAAGGGAATGAAGAAGCGATTCCATTGGTTGAAAGTATAAAAGACCAACATCTTCTTAAACCTCCACCCGTGATGGAAAACAGCGAATCATGTAAACAATATTTTAGCAATATATTTTATAGAAAAGTATTTGTGTTAAGTTTGACTTGGGGAATGGATCTTGATACTCTTGACGTGTTTAGTAAAGTCTACTGTTTACATGCCTCATTAATCAATGTTCATTGTGTACATGAAAAGTTTATCTAAAGACTTTATTTTACTTTAGCCTGCGGTTTTGGTCGGAGAGCTTCTGACGGTGGAGCAAACCTGCAACAGAAGGAAAAGCAACAGCAACCTTGCGAAGGTGGTTGGAGTCATCCTTCTTCTAGAGAACAGCTCACAACTGTAAGTTTCATTGTTTCATGTGCCAGACCAAAGCATCACCAATTTCATGTCTTTTCCTACATGGCATTGTGTTAGATATTCTAACCATTATTTAATTAAATATCTATGCCATTTTTCAGGGTGTCTTACGAAGAGATGGTGCGTACTTAGCAAATCCAGACGAAGAAATGTTCCGCGGTCGTAGTCGGCGAACTGGTCTAATTACAGTGGTAGAGAGACCTCCAGGTAAATTTGAAAACTTTTTGTCACACAACCGAACACGTCTTTTGGAGAATTCATTATATTTACATATCATGCTATATTTTCAAACAATGTAGTCAGCCAACCAGACGTTTCAATTTTGCTAAGTTGTTAATATTATGATTTTTGTCTTTATCTTACTGGAAGTTACTGTATCGCATGATTAGAATTTTTGTGTGTTAATTATACATAGACTGAAGACAAAGTAGTTATTTTTTAGTTGCAGCTTGAGTTATTTTTTGTTTTGCTTTGATTTGATGTTTACACGAAATGTCCATTCTTGCCTTAAGTTGTTGATCCTGAGTCACACAAAATGTACATGGTTGGTCCAAGTTTCCCCTCGACCTACTCGCCTTGTCAAAGTCCTATAATGAACATGAGCATGACAATGCCGCACCCGGTCCAGTCTAGACGTCTCTTTCATCACACACTCTCCCGAATTCAGCCGTCACGAGTTCATCCTAGAAAATATCGTTCTGCTTATTATCAACCAACAGGTTTTAAGTTTTGCTTTAATTTTGCTGCTAAATAATGTATCATTTATTTATTTCTATGATTTCTTGTTCCATTGTTTACACGTACTTATAGTTATTATTGATTTTGATGTGTTTTTCGTTGCACCAATATTACTTGTGACTGATTTTATTTTCATTTGAAGCTTTTAATTTTTCATTTTAATTTCAGCTGCTCTTAACCTGAGTGCTATTCTTTTTTGAGTGGAATTTAGAGTGCAGTTTTGATTTGCTTCGAAGTGTTAATATTTTTTCATGCTTCATTTTTTACTTTTTCATACCTTTTTGTTTTTTTAAATGTACTAGTACTCACAATTCCACATTACGTATCCAGTTTGTACTGGATCTACTCTACATCTACTAAAGTTCTATGACCATAAAATGAAAAGGTCCAAATGTAAAATCTCAAGATAATTAAGTGATTATTTTGTGGAATTCAATTAATATGTACATTATGTAAAATAATAATTTTACTAAGATTTGCCAATTCATAAATTAATATTGAACAATTTAACAGGCCGGGAAACGTACAAAGAATTGTGTCATATGAGTTGCGAGAGATACAGCCCTGTCCGTCGAGGAAGCGAAGGCACTTGTCCACCTTCCCCTAGACTTGCCAAAACTTTACAAGTAAGTTAATTACATTTGTACTTATTACTGTGTACTTGAAGCCATTATCTTCTATGCATGAAGTATCGGTATACATATGTGATTAACTGATGGTACTTTTGAAAAGAAGAATTTCGTACACAATTGTGTTTTTGGTGATCTATATTATGTAGTTTACTACATATTTTATTTGTGAATGCAGAGAGACGATCGACGCCATTCCGTAACGACTTCGTCACCGTCATCCCCGGTGCGACTCTACCAACCGCTGGACTCACCCCTGTCTTCGCATCCTCATCCTGCACCACCTTGTCCTCTTGACATTTCCCAAGGGCTTCAAGGTCTTCATTTGTACAGCCATTCACCCCAGCCGCCACCATCTCCTTTCTCTCTTCAGAATAATCCTACATTGGCCATGATACAAGAACATACTGTGTTTAAGCACCACCTTAATGTAAGCATTTACATTTTTTGTACTTCGTTTTGATAATATTATAAATTGGTAGCTATTTTCTTAATTATATAATTCTTAATAATAATTTTTACTGTATTTGTAGTCGGGTTTGCCCTACCCCGAGATTTCTGTTACGGACGAAACAGGGTGCTTACCGGTTTTTCTCCTGCAAGATCAAGATACGAGTCGGAGACCGTCGATTACACGTGGAATAGGTAAACCGCCTCCCGAACCTCCAGAATCTGAAATTCCTCTCGCCACTCTGTGATGATAATGATGATGGCCAATGCCAGCAAATCAAGTCAGCAACAGTCGCAACAGTCGTAACATATAAATGCAACAGAAATACTACCTACACTAAAACTAAACTAAAGAAAACTACTACCTATACGAAATAAATACTTACATACACTTCAGTACATTACTTACTTACTGCGTAGTAGCAGCCCTGTCCTGTAGTTCATTGCAGGAGGACTAATCGAAAACAAAACAAGAAATTCACTTGCGACGACGGAGAGCACAGTGACAACAATTCAAAACGGATCGAACCGCTGTGCTCTGCTATACTAACTACTAACTAATAAGAAAACCAGATTCCGTACTATCTAATCTACATTAATATAGAAGATATCTCAAGATACTTAAAAAATAAAATAAAAGTACTGCAATATAAATAATGAGTGAAGACTCGGACGAGACGACGCACGTCGCGTTGAAGTTTGAAATTGCCTTGAGGATATAACTCATCTGTAGGTTGAAATATATTATAACGGCCTGGCTGGTGTTGTGGGTGATTGTCCTGCGGAATTGCTACATCCGAATAAAATACCTGTTTCTGTACTCTGTGAACATTTCAGTGAAATTGTTACAAATAATAATCGTGGCTCTCAGTCTACGAATTACGAATAATACAAATACTAGTGAGGATTGAATTGAATCTATTTCTGCTGATGAGTGTCGCTTCCTCTTCATCATCTTTATGGACGCAGTCATGTTCATGTCTTCTTTAAGACTAGAGTGAGATTGTTCTCCTCTCTCTTCTTACTTTACATTCTATGTCTTTAAATAATTTACATTACCATTACTTTATAATATTACAATTATATTACATCAATATAATCGTACGTGATTACTCATTACTAAGCTGTTATTATCTGGTCTGACAATTTTAATGTTGATGTCAAACCTGAGTGAGTCGTTTATCCTTTCAAGTAATAATAACAAATAATTCAACTGTTAACCGACTGTGTCAATCACGCCCATTTTATTATCTTTCGAAATGATGTTCAAAACATATTTAAAGATGACTATATTTACTCATTGTCATTTAATGTTAGTTTATTAATTACATAGGTAGGTTTGACTAGGATTGGATTGACTGTTTTTGAACTATATATTGTAAATATGGCTATTTCATGTTCCATGCTGTTTTTTACGTCTCTATTCCATGTAGTCATGTGTCGCAAGTCGTAACATAACGTAATTCTAGGTTTTAGTGTAGTAGCAGTGGGGTTTGACCACCAAAAGGCAAAGTTAATGCAATGTGGGCAGAAACTGCAACAAGCAATTGTTAAATTAAAAGTAAATAAATTAGTACAATTAACTAGACTTTATGATCTTGTAAATGTCAAGCTCTGTTGCAACGCAAATAATACAATTTACTCAGTAGTCTGTATCAGAAGTAAATTGATAGTTTTTCTCCATTTGACAACAAGACCTTTTTTGTACTTATTGTTTGCTATTTATTTAACATTACTTGTAAGCCTAAATCACTAGGGGCTCGTTACAGCCGAAAACGAAAAGACTAAAGACACCAATTGCAATAGGTAATTATAGATACATTATTGTTGTAGGAAGGGTCTCCTGAAAGATTGGACGTAACACATTATTCTGTGGAGTAACGTATTTGTCTGCAAAAGGTAGATATAACAACATTACGACGGTCGTGTATTCGTATTCCTTACATAAGCAACTCATGTATAAAGAATACAAGGGAAGTGAAGATATTTACTATTTGCTATCCATCCTTCCACCCTTTTTAAAAAATTATTACCTAGTATTTTGATGAACAAAATGTAATTCCGGTAATAAGTGATTTATAATTTGTGAATATGTTTACTATTACATACTGAAAAGTTGAAAAATTGTTTAAACATTTTTGTAAGGGATCCGTATTCAAGAAACGTTATTTTCCTTCATCCCTGTCTGTAAACTGGGTATATTATATATGGAATACATTGCATTGTTCCACTGGCACATTGTTTTTCCAAAGAAGTTAAAAGACAGCACCTTGTTGTCATTGTCAAATATCACTTTCACTTTAGCTTGTCTCAACAATTGACAAAAGAGACAGTCCACGGAGAGAAAATCAATCAGAATTCAATTAGGAGTGAAAGCTTAAGACGGAAAATCCTATTAAAACGCATCCTCACCTACCTTTCCCTCACTCTCATTTCACCTTCAATTCTCAAGATACGAAGAGAATGTGAGGATGAAAATGTCACATCTCCAATCAGCTGCCTTAGTGTAATTTCCTTACGAATTCCTTGGCTATTTTATATTTATATTTATATATGTATTAACTAGACCTTTTCATTTAAAAATGAAGAATGACAGCTACTTTGCTTTCTCTCCGGATCGGATGGAGTTAACAGCAAAGAGCAAAGCAACATGCATCCTTTTTTCAATTAATCGCAATTATTTGGCTTGAAGAACTCGTGTCACGGGATAAACTTTGTATCAGCTCCGTTCAACACAATGCTAAACTGCCTTTTTGAGCTCCAACAAGGATGTGCATCCAAACTTAAAATAACTCAAGGTGTCGCATGATCTTATTTGATAGAGTAACAATCGTAATTAATAAGTTGTCAGCAGCACAAACTTTGTACCTTGTACGTTCAGTGTGTTCTGCATAAATGGATTAATACAAATATAATATTATGTGTTTCCTTTTTTATACGAAGAAATATTTTATAGAACTGCAGGAAGCTCTTTTAGTACAATTTTTCGCATACGTTTTGAGGAAGATTCGCTAATTACATAATATATATATATATATATATGAATAGTCATAATTACATAATATAGTCCATTAAGATTAAAATGGTGGTATGGATTATCAGTAATTAGACTTACGGTAATGGAAAACTTGTGTGAGATTGAAAAATATTGTAATGTAAGCAATTATTGCTTTTCGCTTAGCCAATCTCTTCTCGTGATTTTAATTATCTCTTTTTCAGATGTGTTCTGTATAAATAAGTGCCTATTTGTATCCAAAATATTTTACAGAATTCTGTTGTTTGGTAGGAATACTGTGCGTTTAGTTTTGTCTTCAGCTCTGTTCTCACGCAATCAATGTGTTAGCATGTCCTTTTCTATCCGATCTGCTTCAACCTCATTTCCTGTCTCATGATTGCGATTTTCTTCTCCATAAATGTATTCCTTGCTTATATATATTAGTTATTATTATATACTTTCCTGCACTGTATTATAGGAGCTATGTATGCATCCTAAACCTAAACTGAAATTGCATGGTCTCATACTTACTAGTTTTTTTCTGGTTTACACTTTGTTGCGTTCTTTGCTTCGTTTGCAAAATTACAAATAAATACTTTGCAAAAATCTCCATACGCTACATGCAAACATTTGTAGAGTATGTAGTTTTATAAAGAACTAAAATAGCGTAGCAAATACTTAGTAAAGCAGCTAGTTATACTTTAACCACTATTATGTAAGATGTCGGAGACAAGATAAAGAGCTTAGAGCTCTTTGTTTCAGGGAGGTACGTTTTATGATGTCACTAGATCTGTAATTCAGTTAGGGAAAACAATACAATTAAAATTCACACCCTGTCCGATTACATGCAAAATGTAATCGGAAAGTTTATACAATAGTAGTAGAATTTAGTGAAACTATTTTTCTGAGAGATTACAAGTTTATGGGAAACAGAGATCACTTTATTTTCTGCAGGCTGGAGGGCTCAAGCTTAAAGGATTATTGTACAATTCTTGTAGATCTGTGTAATAATTACTTTCTGAATCCGTGCCACCATTATTCAGCTCAGATACGTCATATTTATGCACACGTAATATGCAATGTGCACTTTGTGCACTATTAGTATGTGTATGTATAATATGTATACAATAATGTCATTTACGTACCTATCTAAAAATATCCCAAAACAATTCGCACACAATAATATGTTGACAATTACCATGAACATTGCTGGAAATTCTGGAAGTTCGGTATACTTAAGCAGTAACCACATTTCCTCTTTAGCCCAAGGTGTTCAATATTCACTTTGACCTTTAAGTTACCTATTGTATAGCTGCTCTCAGTTCATTACTTGATACATATTCCATAAATGTAGTGCAAAAGCTCACAAAAGAATAGCAGATTAATTTAAAAGTTACCCATCGCAATCTGTTTCTAGTATGTACACGTGCATTACATTGGTTTCTGCTTACAAACTTAGATCCGGATTCAATACAAAGTGAACAATGTAAATTAATTACTCATATGTACACAGTACACGATACGAATATTTCATCATGAAATTAGAATTACTTTCTCTCTAAAACACAAAGGCTTAACCGGTGTGCTTAATCTTTCGCAGCTTAACAAAACCAAATCACCTCCTCTCAAATGTAGTTCCATATTCCATTGTTTCACTCATAAACTCGGTTTTATTGCCGGCCTTGTTTTATTTCGTGTATTAAGTGCTTCATGGTTTCCACGAATTATTGTTTTATAACAAATTGCAATGCATAAGTTATATTATTTGCAAATGAGACTGAAAAATGAATGTGTACGTATTTAGTTTAGTTTAGGGGGAACTGGTTTATATGAAAAATTTCCAATCGTGTGTAGTGTGTAGATATAAAATATAATTTTGTATTAGAACTGACATACAAAGTGTAATGAAAGTAATCTGTATTTAAATGGCGATAGTGTGCCAACATATCGTTAGTGCTTGTGTGTATGTATATTGTATAAATAGTAAGTGATATGTGGACTGGAAAGTTTGTCAGGCAGGTCTGTTTGTGTGAGAACAGGAAGGTGGTAATGAGTCTGGAGAAAGGAGCGGAAAATGAGCAGTTTCCTCCAGTAACCCACAATATATTTGTACATACAGAATGGAATAGGTTCACAGTTTACATGGAATATGGTACATACATAATAGTCCATAAATAGTTTGTAGGAGGGAAGTAGTGTGGGAAAGGTGCAGGAGTACAAATTGATGTGGCCTACACAATTCTGGTCTGTACTACATAGTAAACTACATAACCTACCTAAAAAGTAAGTAAGTAGATCACGGTTGCCTAAAATGTAGTTCAATAGTAAAGGTAAATGTAAAAATACGCTCGTGCAAGTTTACTACAAGAAGAAGGGATAATGACAAGTTATTGTAGAAATCTACTTTCTAGTAATAATGGGGAAGAGAAAATTGGAGTAGGTACAAGTGTACGAGTACCTCTAATTCCAAAAGTGGGAACCTCGATCACTAAATAGGTATATACTTTCATGGCTACTATTTATTTATGATATATAGTTATCTAGGTATTCATTCATGTAAATTTTTCATTCATTTATAGGTATTTTATACATATATTACAAGCCAATGGTTATGTCGTAGGCACAAAGTACCTGTTATACAAAATAGACATCAAATTTATGCAAGATACGCATACCTGTGTTCTCGTTTTGGAATTTTTGAAATTTTAATGTAAGCTAAGGCTAATGGAGGTGAAACTCCTGGAAAACGTAGTTAGGTTTCGATTGTGGGCGTATTTTAGTAAATATCCCGTCCAGTTAAGGATTTTGCCTACCTTCGACATGTAGTATATATTAGAAATGTTTTAGGCAACTCTATAGATACATGGATATATTTGTGCAGTAGTGGTTAAAGAAATTGTTCACACTTGATTCTTTCCCCTGGCGAAATAGAGTGGCGAGAGAGGTTTAGCCAAAAAGTAAGAAGTTCTGAATATATTCAGTTGGCTAACTTTGATTGATTGCATCCTCTCAGAGCTCTGAATTATGGGATTTAGAGTTGAGGGAAAGCACAGTTTCTACCCTTTAAGACTTTCTCTTTGTTTCCTTGGCTTTCCCTCACTGTGGCATGGCATGACATCGCATTACACATATTTATAGTCTACTAAATAGCACAGGCAGCTATTTATATTAACAAAGACTCATAAAACTACTTACCAGACTAACTATACGTACTTATCTGTATGTACATACAGAACAGAACCTAAAGAAAGTTTACATGTGCTTCCCTTCAACTTCTACCTTTACATTCACTTCACTTAATCTAAACCATGCCTCCTTGCTTTTCATCTTTCCAGTTTTAACTTACAACTATTACATAGTATACCTACCTACTTATGCATGTAGAACAAAAATTATCAAAGTTATCCGTAATTTCATTATACTATAACATAACTACGTACGTAGGTGCTCACAGGGTTAACAACTTTTCGCTAAATGAACAAATGTATGAAAAGTAAATTAGAATTTATTGTTCTGAATTTTTCAGGAGAAAGTTCTCTGTAATATAGATTTCCTTCGCTAATGATAAATTTGTTCTTTGTGCATGTATGTAGATGGAAATGAGAATTTGTTTTCAATTAGCAGTTGCAGGGTAGGAAAACTATATGAATATTATTATGAATGTCTGCATTCAACTTTGTTCATAGTAAGAGAAGCCGTAGCATGAATTCTTCAATTACATTACATTGATATGAGGTAGAGATGAAGAAGAAGTGTTATTACTTTTAATTACTGAGCAAGTCGCAAGTTCAAGTACACACGTAAGGCTGCAATCTCCATACATACGTATACTTACCACTTACATAAATTTCTCCATTAGTAATTGTAGTAGAATGGGAAAGAAAACAAGTTGTGAAACAAAAAGCGTGTTACAAAGGTAAGTTTGGAGCAATTAATTATATTTCTAAGAAAATAGACATTTGTTCGTGTAGTGAAAGTGTACGAGAGTAGTAAGAGAGTAAGAAAGTAAGAATGTGAGTATAAGTATGTGGAAAAGGCCGTGAGGAGGATGCCGTTGAAATTGGAAACCCTGAGAGTACATTCAGATGAAACTTTCACTCTCTCTCTCCAATCTATGAAAACTTTTCGAGAGATATTTCTCATCATACTCAAGCGAAACGAGGACAAGGCAATCGAGAAAGGCCACACCAAACCAAACCAGGTACTCTATCCCTCCCAATTTATTTTACAATGCATAGGACACAGTAAAGCATACATTATATACACATTGATATACATGCATAGCACTTTCCACACAAAATAAACGAATTTCTCTTCTTCCCAACTATAACTACTACGTACAGCACTTCTAATTTAGCTAAACTAACCAAGGAACCAACATTAGCCAACTATGGCTAACTAAATTAGCAATTCACTTTTACTGTTTACGCCCAACTTTCTCTCAGACTTCAGACTATGGCAAAATGATAAAGTTGTGACATAAATAAGAAGACATTATCATAACTGAATCAACAACAGGATCAAATCACTTTCTATCTTACAACATTATATATTACGCAGCCCAAAGATCATCCTAACTTCAATTCATACAGAGCAAAGTACAAAATCTACATAAAATGTGCACTCTTCCAACCAAAGTAAAACTAACGATAGAAATATTACGTGCGTAGGTAGATTATGTATGTAAACTGCATTACTCACTGTGTAGCACTTATGTCCGGTGAATTAAAAAGAGGAATTCACATTCATTACAATGTAAGAACAACATATTTAAGCGTTAGTATTGTTGCTAAGTCTAAATAAACCATTGCAAAACGAATGTAGGCATATTGTCCTTAACGTGTGCAAATGTGGCAGATGGACGGACAGGCTTGCATAAAAATAAACCTCTGTAAATGCTGTCGGAGAGGTCAGAATCTACAAAATTAAATGTTAATACCTACTCAAAAAATGTAAATGTAAATACCATGATCCATTTTTATTAGCATAAGGCACAGAACAATGTAAATGTAGCAAAAATAGCCTAACTGTTTCAGTTGGAGGGCAAAAAGAGTAAATATAATTCTTCAAGGATGATTTACTGCTTTCTTATAATCCATTTATATTAATTCTAGCGCAATATTAGGTGAAAGTCTGTAGTAATTGTATTCTGAGTGGGAAAACCCTTAGCATCGTTGTATCTACATCCTATAGACTATAGGCTATTACAGACACGTTGATGCATTAGCTGTAGTAATAATATTGGCATTTAGGGTTAGGTCATGCAAGTATGATTTATTATAGATAGGTCTACTGCTACAACTTGATTTACAGACTTGTGCAGGTTGTCTTCAAAGCATTAAGTTAGGTACTACTACTGGAATAGAAAAGTTTACTATTGTAGTAGTAGTAGGTATACACATTGTATGTACAGATATAAGCTGATGTATAAAAAAGATGTATAATATTTAAGTGGATATTTATGAAAGTGAAGGAGCCAAGATATACGGACTTAAATACTTATTATTTACTACATACACACATACACTGCACCAAAGAATTCCTACTCCGCCCGGCTAAGGAAAGGAGGGATAAAAGAAAAGTTTGATGGGAATGTGGAGGACCTGTTCCCTCTTTGTATATTCTATATATGTATTATGTATAGAGTGAGATGATGATAAAAGGAGCTAAGGGAAGATAAGACTTTTTTGTTCCGCTACTCCCTGACTTGGCCGGGTCCGTCCGTCCATCGGTTATTCCTTTCCTTGCTCTTCATCGCCTTAGTGTGTGTAGCACGGCAAACAGAGAGAGTTGCTTGTCCTTGCAACTTTGCAATTTTTCTCGCAAAAGCCTCAGCAAGAACGGCGCCAGACTTTTCGACCCAATTTCCGCTCAAATTGCTCACAGTTTCCTTTTGCCTGGACATCTCTATTGCTGAAACGATTGGCATTTAGTGGAGCCTACACCCAAAATTTACTATGAAATCAAATTGCCATTTAGCACATATGTCGTAGATAAAAAGAGATCTTTCTGCCTTGGAGTCTCGTAGTAGGTTGTTTTTAAATGGCCAGTTTACAATCTATTAAAATTCTGTACCAAATTAATGATTATAGTAGTTAGTTAATAATATCAATATTTCTAATAATATAAATAATAACTAGCAACTGATTTATTAATTCTAATTCCTCAAATGCATTTCTGTTTCAAGCAAATATGCAATCATTTGCTTTCTCTTTTTACATAGAAACACCTTTTAAAACTTTCACCGATTCTTTTGAGTTCTTTAATAAACTTCCGCACTTTATTCATACTATTTTGTGAACTTATTAGAAGTTAGCATATTTTAGAA
The DNA here is from genome assembly GCA_034694165.1 of Tomocerus mixtus. NCBI lineage: Eukaryota > Metazoa > Arthropoda > Collembola > Entomobryomorpha > Tomoceridae > Tomocerus > Tomocerus mixtus. The sequence continues at coordinate 4,263 of JAQFYC010004833.1, read as the reverse complement.
GGGATGAGATAGTTGATCATACTGAACTACAGTTTCTGCGTGACTTGGACATATTTACTCTCTTAGCTTGGCTCGTCTATCTAATGTTTTTGACAATCCGTCAACGTACATAATAAGTAGAGGTGTTTTCTAATATGAAATAACGTAAGTAGGCACGGATTTGCTATATTCTATTCTCAGTCCAGTAGGTTTCCACATTCTCATGAAAGCATTTAGCTTTATGTCCCTATCACATACATGCTTGCGTACACTGCACTGATGGGATATCTCTCGTTGCTAAAAAAGGAAAGCCAGGGCAAAGCACTAGGATTGGAAATTCCCAGCTAAACAACTTACCAAGTATTGGTAATTTAATGGCGACAATGAAGGGTCCGGAAAACGGGTCCAGGAAAGCTATACCTGTCCAGGTCAGTTCATAATCCATACATACAGATAGCAGAGTATCATCTGTATGTATAATTCCGTTAGAAAACGAAGGAAGAAAGCAAACGAAATGAAATGGATGCATTTCTATGTAACACTAGACTTTCCCCGCTCCGTCGCATACTTTGCATTGCATTAGATCACTACATATTATATCTACAGATATAATATCTGATATAATAGTGGAAAGGATACAAAGGCTAAAGGATCATGGAGATAGTACAGATAGTGTGTAGTATTTAGTAGACTAGAGTTGGATTAGGTCTAAGTACTAAGTACTATGTCTCCTAATATTATCTCCACTTACTCATTGAATACAAAATTCAATGTGAGAGTTAATGGGTCGTTGAGAGAATCCGAGCAAAGCCATTCTAACCAAAGAGAACCAAACCAAACCAGTCACTTCCATTAAAATACCTATCTTAACCAAACTAAACTTGTTTATCCCAAGGAGAAGTTACACTTCGTTACTTTCCCTTCCTTTCACTTCCACCACTACCATACACATACTAATACATACATACATATATATATGCATAACGACTATACATAACGAATCCAGAATACATATCGGACCGAACCAGGTTCACCTTCAACAGTATTATTACATAGGATTATATCCCTCGCGGTCCTTCCCCTTTTTTCTCTTAACTTTCTCCCATTTTTTACATGTACGTTATGTAGGTTATGTATGTATGTATCTTTGGACGTATCGTTATCTTTACTTTTATAAAAAAAAGTTCCAGTTCTCTGTCCCTGTAATATCTGTAGTATCATATTGTGTTTCAATTTCTTTTTGCAAATATTCGGTATTCCCGTTTCCATAAGATATTTTGCAACTTTTCTTTTTCTCTGCTATTTGTACTTGATTGTAGAAACTACAAAGAAATACAGAACAGAATCCAAATCAAATCATGTGAGTATTTATGTATATATAAGGAGCAGTAGTGTCTCTTCATCCAACCATTTTATTATTCAATGTGGAATAAAACAAAGGAAAATAGGAGAAACAAAGAATTGGGAGAGTGCCGGGTGTTCCGGTCTGCATTTGCGGGAAATCTCGCAATCAGACTTTCTTTATTCCACCCCAGACAATAATGCTCTCTTTGAATGGATGTGTACCTAGCTAGGCAGCGCTGCCCTGGCTTTACAAATACACGGGTAGCATGCCCTAGCTTATTTGAGCTTACCTAAGTCCATTATACTTTATTTTACATAGGTAGGTAATATATGACATTGTGTATCTATTTACCTGATTGCCTAACAGTGTATTTGTATATAATACCTTCGTTATCTCTATTTACTTGCAGCTCAACATGATATTTATAGGAATTGTATATTATTTTAGAGTTGTGTGCATATAAAAGACTTTACTTATGTACCTAAGCACAGTATGTAAACGAGATACACTATAGAAAACAAAAAAAGTGTGTAACGGTCCTTCTTTGCCGGTAGGAATTTTGCAAAACATGCACTATACCATTAGGGCATGTAAGGATATTTGTAAATTGTCAAGTACTTATTTCCCGGAGTTATTTACAGGGTGACCAATGGAAAATTAAGCATACAACTTTCTTTTTATTAAATATATCAATCAATTTCTCATTATTAGGGTGTGAATTCCCTAATTAATAATTTGATCTTTGTGAAATCTGTAGTACATTATTAATTAAATATTTAATGTTGATTCAGAGAAAGTAGGAGAAAGTATACGCTTCCTGTGGTATATTTTATACATGTCGAATGTCGATACTATGAAACTATTCAAGTTATCAGATAACTAAAACCGTAGGATAGTTTTGAGAGTGTGGTGAAAGTGAGTGTCTGTATTGTACACTTCAAAATATGATGTGGTGCTCTCATATTGTATTATAGGCAAGTATATCTTTAAAACACAAAACATACCCATTTTAAGGTGTATGTACTTGAATCTATAACACTTTCTGTATATACTCTAGTATTTATGAGTATAACATAATGGAAAAGTGTCCCTTGAAAGTTTTAATGTCTAGTGGTGGAAGGCGAATGGATATTTGGCGAAAAGCGGAATTGCGGAGTGGAGAGTTACATTCACTTGGCTTTGGCAGTCTTCTGTGGTAGATTCGCGAGAGAGAGAACTCCAACGGAATTTCCTGACAGCTGCCGGCCTTCAAATCTTTTGCTATTGCTATTACCTTTGGCGTGGCTCCTTGCATTACATTGCATGCAAGAGCAGAGAATGCTAAAGTTGGTGATGGTAATGGTGAATGGCCCAAGAGAAAGTAAAGCCAAGCCAAGTCAAGTGAAGGGTATAGGGACATAGGGAGGAAGGGAAAGCAAGGAAGTAAACCAAACCAAAGCTGAGTAAACCAAGTGATGAGGATTGGGAGGCTGCTTTTCCGACCGCCTGCCTTCTTTTTCCGACGCCCACGCACGCACCCCTTCTTTAGGTATATCTATGTAGGTACCTACTATATCCCTTATTTCTTGTTATATCGATATATAGTTCTTATATGTACTATAGCCATTATAAAATGCATTTAAATAAATAAATAGTTACCATAGGCTTTGGAGGAGAAAGCTGGGATTCCTTTCCCCCACTTTCACCACAGTCAATAATAACTAAATTTCTGGTGTTTATTAATCAGGGTTACTCAATTAACTTAAGTTAATTTCTACAAATGATCATACTTTATACCTACAGACCATTATCTTCCATCCTCGTCCCACTTCAAATGCTTGTTTAAGCCATTTATTTCACTCACTTTGTAACGAATTATTTTCAACTACTTTCCTTTCAGCAATAGTAATATCAACAATAGTGTCAGTTCATGTGCATTCAAGTAACATAAGAGTTGCTATATTTTCTATGTATATCTACATATAGGTCAGGCAGAGCTTATATTCACTTTTCCCTTCTTATTGTGCTAAAGTAAAGAAATGATTGCATTTTATGTGAGTCGTAGTCTTATGGAGACTTGACTTGTTTCTGTCGTATTGTCCAAAGTTGACTGGCCTCGTTGACGGTTGTCCCGTCTTGACTTGACTTTCTCTTTTGGTCTGGGGACAAGAGTGACAGGAAATATTATTTGTATTTGCACAAACAAATAACTAAAATAGAAAGATACATATAATATCCTTCTTAGGTGAACTATTTGCCAAGTGTCAACAAAGCAGCACTCTTATACAAATAGCATACTCATTCTACTTATATTATTCCGTAACTGCGTCCTAAGATCTACTACTACATTACACTGTCCCCGTCCTTGTCCTACTCTACTACCTCATATTCCAACCACAACATGTTTTTGAAGTTGCACGTTGATAAACAAATACTTTTAAAATGAGAGTCTGCTTTATTATGAGACGAATGTGCAAAATTGTTTATTCATTTTTTTGGGTTGGGTACTTGAACTTGCATGTTGCATAATACTGAAATATACAGTAAGAATATTATTCAGTAGTATGTGTAATGATATTTAAGCCTGTATTTGAATTATTTACCTATACGTTATTTTCCACATTGGATTAACTACATTAAATGACATGATTGCTATAATATTGCAAAATATCTGTAGCAAGTGAAAATGAAATACCAATTAAGTTATATGGGATTACTTTTAGTAGCTTAAGTAAACTGGGTTAGTTGATAATTATTAATTGTAAGCTAACATATTGTAAGTAATGCATACATAGACATATAATTCATAAACTTGATGCAAGCAAAGAAGACAGGTAATCTCACTGGCGGTTTATGGAATCCTAACTGAAATGTGCATTCCTTGGTGACGCGACTATTCGCCGCGGCGACAATTCGCCGCGTGCGACAATTCGCCGCGGCGACTATTCGCCGCCAGACAA